>JACXVL010000315.1:26032-77892 GCA_014898675.1 Athelia sp. TMB
GACCGAATTCTCCTCCCGCCCCTCAATATAATCAGGTGTCCCAATCATTTCGAGTTCTTGGAGCCCGCGACAAGCGCAGACGATATCGCGGACCTGCTCAAACGTGGTGAATTTGCGCAGACTGAGCGTCATCTTCTTCAAACTCCCCAGTGAGCGAAGGAAGGGAATAATGTGCCAGATCGCAATGTCCATGTCGGATGACTTGAAAGCCAGATTGAGGCTGATGGACTCGATGCCAGTGAACAATGCGAGCAGAGTCAGGTCAGTGGTGTATCTGCCGCTCGAGTTGACCAGATATAGATTGATATGCCGGACATGGGGGATGATTGTGGCTGCTGGAGATCGCAAAATGTCCAAGAATGACGATAGACGGGCAGAAGTAAACGGCTCGAGAACGGGAGGACTCTGTGGTGCAAGGTCTAGCGAGGTGAATTGAAGGGCGCGGCTACGCTGCAACCAAGACTTGCAGACCAACGCGCACCGAGACAGGTCCCTTTGTGAGCAGAGATCAATAAATAAGGGTATGAGAAATGGCGTGAATGTGGACCTGTTCAATGGAACCACTGGGTGCTTTATGAATCTGGGCAGTAGTGGAGAGGACTTGTTATCATAGTGCAGTTGGTCGATGATCAAGTGGAATATTTCCACAGGAAAGACTGGCATATCTTTGAGTAGTCGCACTGCGTGCTAAGTAGTGTAGCGGGGCGATACTATGAGGGTGTTATGATTCAGTTGTGATCGATATCAGTGAAAGGAGGGTGGGCGCCTATGTGTAAAGGTAACGTTTAAGCTTTAGTTCTACGACGCATCACAATTTTTCATGCCAAATATCCTCATGAATTCTCAGGCAGAAAACACCAAAAAGTGGGCAATGTTTCAAACCCACAACCGTCGATAATAGCGAGTCACCACGAATACCCAATAAACGAGGTGTACACACTCATCGAGAGCTGGTAGCGACACTGCATGACGGCTTGCGGTAGTGTTGCACGTTTGGGATCGAGCCCGAGGCCAGGTGCCTCAGCATACTAGATCTTGTTACAGATGCGTGCTGGGTATCGAGGTAAGAGCGCGATTTTGTGCAAGGTGGCGCAGTTCAACTACGTGTGCACGCGTAAGCCTGAAGCAGAGACAACGCCACTTCGCGTGGGTGGATCACATGCATGCAACAGGAGATGCAATATAGATGCAAAGGTGCTTCTGATTGATGGCTGCGAGCCGGACATGCAAGAAAGCAGGACAGATTATATATCGCTCATTATCCACATATATGGAGTATACCGTACGACTGCGCAAACATAACACATGAGTACCTTGCAATTAATGGCCCGGTAGAGTACTCACCACTTATTAGCATTACTTCCCTATTCCCTGCGGCTATGCCTCTGCCCGCTTCTCACCCAGCAGCCCCGCCCGCTCCATCTCCTGCGCCTTGTTAAAGGCATCCGCGTGGAAATCGCCATGCAGCCCTAGACCACCCGTCCCCGTCGCCATCGTCCCCCGACCGCTCAACAAAAGGTTGTTCAGCACGCGTGTGTGGAATAGCTTCAGTGCGACAGCCCCGCCAAACTGGTGGTAAGCGCCGCCGATGACCGCCTGGACACATTCGCCCATGACTTTGTAAAGCCCGGTGGAGCGCATGAGCGCGGGGTGCGAGTGCAGGGCCGCAGCAAGCTCGGGATCAAGCACGTGCGGCGCATCGGCCTGCCCGGAGGCAGGGGTGGGGAACTTGAACTGCGCGCGCTTGGAAACCTCGGGGTTGACGGTGGGCCGCCAGCGCAGCGCGCGACCGAGGTGCATGCGCGGAGCGACGTACTGGCCGAGCGCGTACGTGTTGAGCGCGCGAGAGGCGATGAGCTCCACGTCATGTGAGGCGTTGAGTGCTGGGGAGGACAGAAGGAAGAGGGAGGTGTAGGTATGCATCACGCGGCGGCCTGGTCATGTAGCATAGATCAGCATCGCAACAGAGGGAGATGGGAGAAAAGGACGCACCGAGGAAGGCTAGCCGCGCATTGTGCCCGTCGACCGTTGAAGCCTTGTGCGAGCCGTGCGTGAGCACACGACGCGCGAGCTCGTCGGGCCAGCTGAGCGGAGCAAACTGTTCGTTCAAATGTCTCGAGAAGCGCGACACGTCCCCTCCTTCTACATCAACTGGTAAAGCGTCGACGGTGGGCGTGGGTTGAGGGTCGTGGTCGTGCGAGAGGCCGGGTTGGTGGGGCGGGGGGCGGCGCTGGACGGCGGAGGAGCCGTGGCGCATGAGAATCTGCGCCTGCGCGGGAGATGCGTCGCTACGTCCTGCGCGTTGGACGTGCATACTGCGTCGCAATACCGCTATATATGCAGTCTCCCGTTAGACCAAGTATATATGCATGCGACTTTGCGGGCACTGACCTCGAGGCGCGGTGGGCGCGACAGGCTTGGGGATAGAGTGTATACATCGTGTGGATGCAGAGAGCGAGCGCGACATTCCCAATGACCAAGGCGACGACGACGACGGATAGTGCAAGCGGAAGACGAGACGGGGCGACACACGCAAAAAATGAGCATCACGTGAGACTGACCCTGAATGGCGGCGACATTCAGGGGCCTGCGAGGTTTGAATATCTCGACAATTATAAATCGCCCAACGATCATATAGATACTCCAGCACTAGGATTTCCATGAATTGTATTTCATAACGTAGAGGCTAATAATGCAAACAAACCTGCCACTTTTTCGCGTACTTCCACACTTTGGTCGTCAAGCCCCTGCATTCATGGGGCTGAGTTGATTCAGAAGCCGGTCGGCTGGGGGTAACTGTGCTATCCAAGGGACGGGATTTCCATACAAAATATTAACCAAGTTACATGCTGATAGATTGTTTGCGCTTCTATGTCACAAGTTTCGTGATATCTTCGGTTTTTGCTGTATATCTACACAAACATTCTCATTTGGCAATGCCAGCTGCTAATCACGGACACATGCAACCCGCCAAAAAAGACATGATACGTACGGCTTCTTCATTGTTCCATTTTATTTGATTCGACAGCCCTCCCACCAACATCGCAATAAATATTCAGGCTCTGTCTCAAAATAATACATAACCCTACGTCTCATGCAGACGCAGTGGTTCCGCTCCAAGTTACTTTCGCCGTGTACAGCATACGGGTAAGAGGGTTTGAATCTGTCGTGGCATGAAAGACCTTCATATAGACGTGAGTACAGCGCCAGAAAGCTCGGTAAAATATACACACTGCGACACCTCCTCCGCCAGGAAGAGCGGTGAATCCACCGGGCGCTGTGAGTCCGTTATTACCAGTCACCTTGAATGGAGCGCTGGACTTGGTGTATGGGCCCTTTACAGAGCTTGCTGTCGCGTAGCTGATATCATAAAGATCGGTATTATAGCAGTTGCTGCTGAAGAACAAAAAGTAGCTGCACAGATGTTATGATCAGGCATGCCAATTAGCGACAGACTTGAGAGGAGAACGTACACTCCGTCAACCAAAACCAAATCCGGTGCCTCAATCAGCGGACCGTCCGCTGTGCCGCGGTCCAAGATCTTAATTGGACTACCGGTGGGTGTGATGCCGTCGCTCTCCATCTGCTGCAGCATGATCGGCGTCGAGTACTCCTCGTTTCCATTGCCGCACGTTCCTCCGCCACCGAGATTGTTGCCGTCCACTTTATACACGACCCAGTGCGTGCCGTCCGTGTCCACAAATCCTGCAGGGTCAATGGCGCCCCCACCTGCGGTCGCGCAGATGATGGCCTCGGAAGTGGGAGTGAATGGACCGACGGGATTGGCGGAAGTGGCGGCGCCGATGCAGTGTGTCCCTTGCGAGATACTCTCCGCAGCGTAGTCTATAGAATAAACTGAGTAACTGGACCTCCGGTGCGAGAGGTACGGCCACTCACACAACACGAATACCGCGTCACTTCTACGAATGACATCTGGGGCCCAAGTGTTTCCCCCACTGGCCCAGCCTCCGATGCTCGGAAGCGCATCTGCCGGATAGATATTCCATGTTACACCACCATCCGGAGAAGTAGCCATGGGTATATTATAGCCGCCGGAGTTGGTCGCAAATGCGTATCTGCAATGATTTGACGTTGAGAAGCAGGTTTAACTAAAAAGAGAGGCTTACGTTGTGGCACCGGATTGAAATATGCATGGGTCGGGGAAGTTGATGTTCAAGAACGGGCCACTTATGGCGGCCACAGCCGCTGCGATGAGTGAGCTGAGAACAAGAAATCGTTGCATGGCTGGTGAGAAGCTGCGTACTGAATAGCAAGTCAATTGCCTTCAATCACTTTAAGTATATGTTGTCCTCGTGACCGAGGAGGTGGATCCATGCGGCAACGATCTGGATGATGCCAGCAGTGTGGTGGATTGTAGGCAAGATGGATCGCATTATGCGCACATATCGTCAGGAGCGATGGAGCGAGGCAGGGCAATTCAAATGATTGGAATCTAATTGAAAGCGAGAGATCGATGGTGATTGGTGAAGTGAGGCGGGCCAGCGGTGGCGACCCGACAGTTCGCAAACTCTTCCAAGGCAACAAGGGCATATGTGTCGGCGGTCTAGAGCCATACACATTTGGTGCGTTTGTGACGAACAGTCAGGATCATAATAGGTTATTCCGCACATGGCGCATGCCATACTTCAAGTTAGCGATCATGTGTTCCGGTCTTCTGCTGAGCATCTACTTCGGGAGATAACATGCTTGATCTATCATGACGTGATCGCGACAAGTCGTCAGTCATGGGCAGGTCAAGCGCCTAAAGAGAAAAACACGATATCTTCAAATGCTCAAGTTCCGCTGCACCGTCTTAAACGGAAAGCAAATACTATCCTTACTTTATGCGATTCTGATGGGTAGCAAGCCTATGTAGATAGCATAAAAGCAGAAGGGCCGTCCCGTTTTGTCACGTTGAAGTAAGTACGAGAGTGAGCTCGCCACCTGGATAACATACGCAAACAGTGGGGGTGGGCAACGTCCGCAAGCGCCGCGTCCAGCTTACAAAGCCATTACATAATTTTCCCATGTGCCAGATTTCGCAAGTGACCTGCCAGGATCTGTCCGCTCAACATTTTAACCTCTTGAAAGTTCATGTGCCACATATACCGTGCTTAAATAACTAATTACTGTTAATTTGCATTATATTTGACCTATATGAAGATGATAGCGGCGCATGATGTGTATTTTGAGTGGAGAACGATCGTTAATGGTCCTTGTGAGATCACGTGCTGAATCGGATAGGTGGATGTTCGGATGTTTTATAGCTTGTGTTCAAGCCATCTCGAATCTGCTTTGAGATTTGCAGCTTCCACTACGCAATCTGTGTCCAATTAGCGAATGGTGAGTGATTATATCTGATAAACTAAACAACATTTCTTTCAAAAGTCACTGCCAGCAAGTCTGATACGAGTGATAATGCCCAATAATGCTTCTGAGTGTAATTCACGTTTTCCGGAACATACATTCCTCCTTGTCCTTCGAGGTATACACGAATTTTAGATTTCTACTCAAAATAAACAGTTTGTTCGTGACGGAACCGTGATGGCAGCAGTTGATCTGCAGATAGGCCACAGTTTACGCACTAATTGGACTAGATAATTGGCCAGAGATGCGAAAATCCAATTTCGTCACGAACAAACTATTCTAAATGTTTCTGTACATATTTTTCTCCATATAACTTAATGACGGTCTGGTGGCCATCGGTCTATAAACGTGAACTGCCGATGCGTGTTTAGATGGGACACCAATTGGCACGGATTGGCACCGAGTCTTACAAGTTTCGGTCGCAGTAGTCCATGGGATGCGTAGCGGGCGTTGCCCACCCCCACAAACAGTCGTGAAAAGTGCACGTGCCGTGATTCCTCAACCATTTGCAAACTGTTTGCTACGTTGTCGTCGTACTTCAAGCTTCACGTTTTATATCCTTAGGTTAGGTCTCAACCAGCAGTCAATTCTGCGTTTCTTGGCGTCGAAATGGAAAAGGCCTTGTCACGATCACAGCCTAATTATGGCATCTGAATCGGTGCCCCCCGGCCCTGGGCGTCCCCTGGCAGCCTGAAAGGGCAGGTGCCCCCTGCCGTAACTTCTCCTTATTATCGACGGTCTTGATCTTGAGAAGTGATGCCCCCCAACATTCACCTTCAGCCGAAACTTATCTATTCGCCATTATGTCGACGGCTTCGCCACATTCATCCAATAACTTGACAAAAGATGATCTTACTTCAGCTTTCAAAGCCCTTGAGATCTCCGGCGGTCTACCAGATTCCAATCACCCCACAACGCCTAAAAGGCCGCCAGTACCGAAGAAAGAGGGCGGCTTTGTTGGCGGGTTCTCCTTCTCAAAGGAGTTGCCTCCAAGTTATGGATGCCATACTGCGGATCGGAGACCCGACTGCTACGCACCAGAACCTTACACTCAACCGGCGTTCTTCACCATGCCTATCCCTGTCGTCCACCCTCAATCTCCGACCACAAATCATGCACAAAGACCCCCACTACGTGTTGACGCGTCATCGGAGCCTGAATCATTTATATCGCAGGCTCATACCAGGTCCACAGGCGACATACCACTGACTTCAACAAGTTCCATCTTAAGTACCAGCGCTACCCCACCCAGAAATAGAGCGAGCTCTGCGCCACCATCTACCCCGACACCTTCGAAAGGCAATACCGTTCGATGCAGCGCCATCACTCGGGCAACCGGGCAACGGTGTAAAAAACAATTTTTTTTTTTTTTTTTTTTTGAATCCGTGTTTATTGCCCTCTGGAGCGTAGCTCTATGGTAGGCAATGTACTACATGAGCCTCTGGCGATTAATATAACTCCTTTCTGACCCCTTCCATCAATCCTTCGCCTGTGAGGGCTTAGGATACTACGGTGCCGTTTCCCGGCAAGCCATTAACTCGCGGGCGCGCCCAAAATTAGCTGAAAATATTGAAAATGCGTAAAACCGATGTTATGGACGTCGACCCGGGTGGATATGATAGTGTGTGTGCGTGTGTGTGTGGTGGGTTTTGGTTCGGTGTGGTGGGGAAGTGGGTGTGTCGCGGTCTGCGCGTCTGCGCGTGACGGGTGGCCTGGCGTGCAGCGACGCTACGTTCAGCGTGTTGATATTTCCTCTGCTCGCCTCAACTGCCTCGCCTCGCAGGGCGGCCTCTCCTCTTGTTCATCTTTTCTTAACTTTCTTCGTTCCCTTCTCCTCGCTCTCTTTTCCTGATAGATCCAAGTCGCCGAATGTATCATGGAATCGACCCGAGCGATGGATGAATCTGAATAGTGGCTTTAGTGCGTCGGGCCGATTGAGAAGAACGGCAATAGACTTAGCGTCGCGTTTGAGCTCATATTGTAGCGGTCTTCGAAGTCTCTCGAGCGCCGGACACATCAGCAGGAAATGCGCGACCGTCTCCTCCTCCATTTCACATTTCGGGCATACTGGCGAGTCCACGCACTTGATGCGGTGGAGATGTTTGTTTAGGGGAGCGTGGCCCGTGCGCAGCTGCGTCAAGATGCTGGCGTGTTTGCGGGGGAGGCTTCCCATTAGGGTGCGGTATTTGCTCGACGGGAGAGTGTCGTCAATCCTGCGAATGGAGGCGTAGCGGGGTGATTTCGTGAAGGAGTCTCTGTTACGCACTTTAAGTTTTGCCTGGAATGCTTGTTTCGAGGCGGATTTGCTTGCGGGGAGTGTCTTCCCGCTGCGGAAGCGTACCGGCAAAACTTTGTCCTCGCTGACTTCTCCTTTCGCCGCGCGCTTTGCCTCGATGTCTACCGCCTCGTTACCTTCGTTCCCCGTGTGTCCTGGGATCCAGCGTAGCCGTAGGTGGATGTTCGGGTGCTTCTTTACGACCCGGTCCATCTGATTGTGCAAGTGGTCAACCAAGTAGTGGCCCGGTCTCGAGCGTGAGTTCTGCGTGCTCAGTAGACTGGCCTGGTTATCCACGTAGATGGAGGCTGATCTGGCGCGGCGTTGGGTCCTGAGGAGCTCCGCCCCTAGGCCGGTTCCGACGACTTCGCCTTCGTATACTGTGTGCCGTGTGTTCGGGCCCAAATGGTAACGTAGGTCTGCCTTGCGTGTAAAAAACAATGCACACCTATGTTTGCGCTATTTGCATCGCACCCAGATGTAGATGAGGAGCCTGTGATGTTCTGCGGTCAACACAAGAAAATACAGCTCAAAAATCTAGGATTCTATTCGCGCAAAGTCGCAGGCCACTATATCGACTTCACAGGTAGCTAATAAGTCAAATCTTGATTACTGAAGATGAATCTCATGCTCTATTCTACATTCAGACTGGATCCCAGATTACCTTGAACAAGATACGCAGCTTGCGCTGCGCGTCGAAATGGAAAAGGGTAGCTCGAATAATGATACGTCAGGATATATATACACGTATGAGATTCGCGGTGAGTGTTTCCCCTCTTAGAATATTATGCAATCTCATCAAGTTTGTTCAATTTACAGATCCCACGAGCCTTGATAAAGTACAATTCAAAGTTGGACGCACTGTGAACCTCGTCAAGCGCTTGGATCAATGGGAAAAGCAATGCAGCTCGAAAGAGCAAATCCTTCGCGGCTGGTGGCCGGGAATCTTGACAGACGATCATGGCATCCAGGACCTTGCTGTACATGGCAGTATGATGAAAGGCTGCACTCGAGCTGGCGAGCAAGGACCTCTGATTCACCGTCTTGAGAGGCTGGTGCATCTTGAGCTAGCAGACCTGGCAGTGAACGCGCCATACCTGGAGTCTGACTTTTTGAAAACGAAGGACAGAGACACAAATGACGTGTCGGCAACGCCGACCAAGAAACCTACCGCTTCGCTATCTGCGAGGAGACGCTCGCAGACTCAGCCATGTTCAGATTGTAGGTCCTCTTGATCAACTATCCCTTAAAAACTAACGAAGCTGCGCTAGGTAATGTCAGACACAAAGAGATATTTGCCATGACGCGGGTTCAAGAGGGTCCATACAAAGGGAAAGAGTGGGAGCTGCTCGTTAAGCCTGTGATTGAAAAATGGGGTGCGTGGTTTACTTCCTCTCTGAATTTCATCCCTATTGCATATTGACATCTATGTTAGGCACTTTCGTCAGTACCTTCGTCGTCTGAGTGATGAAATGCCGAGAAATAAGTTCGTATTTTGTACTTGTATCGTGTTGAGTGGGCCTAAACTTTCGGTACCCGTTGGGATACAAAAATCTCGACACCACCCGACATCTTCGAGGTTTCGAATCCTGTTTCGCCACCAGAATTACAATATGTATATGTATATATTAATGTTATATATGGAGATGCTTTTGCACAGCCGGAGCCATGGACTGGTCGCGCGCGCCGCTTCACTGCCATCAACAAGCATACCACAAGCCTGCGCCTGCCTGCGCCCACACCTATCAACAATATTTCTGGCGGTGAACGCTCCGTACTTGCAGCCTGATTTTCCAAAAAACCAAAGCCAAAGACACTAATAGCGCGCCGACAACGCCGACCAAGAAACGATCTACTTCGTCCATCAGGAAAATATGAATTAGCTTATTCAGTGCTTGTGACAAACATACCTTGTGGGAGCTTGTGGGGCACTTAAAGTTGTCTTTTAGTGCCGAAAATGCACTAAAAGCGACTAAAAGTCGTTCCCAAGCCAATTCTCAAGGTATGTATTGGCCAAGCCGGCGTTAAGCCGTGCAAGCTGTCTCTAAGCGATTTCATATTTTGCTGATGTCAGCTGCGAAGCTGAAGATTTTGCAGATTAAACCGTGCTCGGGTTGTAGGTCGCTTTGATCATTGGCGCGCAATACCGACTCATGAAACTGATCTAGGTGGTAAAATTCACAAGGAAATCTTTCCCATAACTCGGGCTGAGACGGGCCATTATAAAGATAAAGAATGGGAGCTCATCGTCAAGCCTGTAATTGAAAGATGGGGTACGTGGTCTGCTTCCTCCCTTGATTTTACTACGCACGTATTGACATATTTGCTAGGTGAATTTGTCCGCAAGTTCGTCTGAGTGGTCAACTCGCGCCCAAATTTGACAGCATATCTGTATTAATACTCTCCTAAACTTGTATCGTTCTTGTGCAGAATGTCGCCGTGCTTGTGTAATGTATTCAGTTATTTGGGCTATGAAATTGTTATCGTCCTGACAGTCCCAGCTTGTTCGCTCGTCGTAAAGACGATCTCTTGTCGCATCATGCAGTGTTGTCTGTTCTGAAATTGTGAACGTGCCAAGGTCGATAGTTTCACCTTTGTTTTGCGCAGTTAGCATTTCCGTGGAGAGATGAAAGCTTCAAATTTAGAATTTGGGGCAAGGCTCAGCTCAGATTTAGATCTTCTTAGGGGGAACGCGCTGAAAGACACCGAGGCGACAGTCTCGCACCGCAATCATCATCTCTGTCTTTCTGTCGCGTCCACTCACACAATCAAGGGAATATCGTTTCTCGAGTACAGAGCTTTCTGGCTAGTGAGTATTGACGTTTCTTCCCCCTCGCAATTTGAAAGCTGGAGCGACGCGCTCACGATCAAACACCTCACCGCTGTAGAATATCGTGACACACATCTTTCATCGGGATCATGGCTTCCCAATCTCAATCGACCTCTTCCAATAACAACATGGAAGCTACGTCGACCAGTGGCTCGCCTGTCAATCTCGACAACATCCTCGGTCACATCACTGCCTCCCCAGCGCCCCAGCCCTCGGCCCTCGCGCACACTTTACGCACATGTGCGCCTCGAGACGTGCGAGATAACATTCTCTGCGGGACGAGCAACTCCGGAGCTGATCCACTGGTGATACTCGATCCCAGGGCTCATACGGTTGGTGTGCTGTATATCTTGTAAAGTTCTCGCTTTGTACACTGGGGACTGTGCTGATCAGCTCAATTTGTCTGGTTACTCTGTTTAGGGCAGCGAGGCTGAACTCGACCACTGCAGCACCTCCGCCCATATCATATATTGAGGCGTTTTGCAGGAGTTTTGACCCTGTCGCGGCGCGATGCGCTGCAGATCGTGGTATGCCCCCCGTTATCGGATATCTAACCTGTTTCACGATTTGATGTTGTACTAGTGACTCTCGTCGCACAAGGAATTCTCCACATTGCCGAAGCGTCTAACAAAGTCTGTCACCTTTATATGACCGCGACACGTACAAATAGCTGATACGATGCACAGCTCGAATACGCATTACAGCCCCTGTACGACCTCATCACGCGGTTCGCGCCTCCAAACACACTCACAGCACTGCACACACACTTCCTTCGCGTGAGTGCACACATTCACCATTCTCCTTATCCTATATCTTACTTACGCGTCCCTATCCTACCAGGCATGTGTCCAAACAAGCCACCAATCACTTGCCCTCCCCATCCTCACGACCGGGCCGCTTTCGCCTCCCCTTCCCAACACTCAGGGAGGAAAGGAGATTCTCGACACGCTTCATTATACTGACCACCTCGCATATCACTACAGCGCAGGATTTGCCCTTGCCTCCCTCCACCAGTGGGCTCTGGCCTGCGAATTTCTCGAAACTGTCGTCACTGCGCCAAGTGGTGGGGGCGTCAGCGCTTTGCAACTCGAGGCACTCAAGAAGCTCGTCATAATACAGCTGATTTGGAAGGGCGCCGCAAGCCCGCCTATGAAGTACACCGCACCCCTCCTCACCCGGTTGTTCCAGTCCTCACCTTACGGCTCCTTTGCCAAGGCGTACCCAAATTCGCAGGCGTATCTATCCAGCATCATCGAAAGTGAGAAGACACTGTTTGAGAACGACAAGAACATGGGCCTGATGAAGATGGCGTTGGCGCGCGTGCCACGATGGAGTGTGAAGGCACTGGAGGGAACGTATGCGCGCATCGCGCTCAGCGAGGCAGGGGCGAAGGTCAGGCTGGATGAGGTGGGTGTAGTGGCCGTTGTGCTAGATCTGATAGAGGCGGGCGAGATCAATGCACGCATCGACCCACCGGGCGTATTGTCTTTCTCGTCTTCCCCAGCCGGAAATCGCGCGCGGACGCGTGGGGAAGTTGATCGTGCGCTACGAGAAGCAGAGGGGCACGCATCTACCCTCAAAAGGCTTGAGATGGAGCTGGCGCGGAGTCGAGATTATTTAAGCAAGGTGCTTTCTCATTCGTTCTCCTTCGCGATCGGTGCTGATATGCGCGCTGTGTGTATAGGCTGTAAAGAATAGAGAGGAGCCGAACTGGACCAGCGCGGTTGATGATGATATGATGTTCTCGCCAGGGGAGAGGATGGGGACGGGGAGCTTTGCGGAGGACGTCATGTTTTCTTGAGCGCCTGGTCCTTTTCGGGCGGCGTGGGGGCGCTGAGTGCGGCATGTTCTTTTGAGGAGGGGTCGAGAGTGAGCGAAAGTTGACATATCCATTTGTGCCATCTGCACGTCTCCAATTATTTGTAGACGCAAAATCAGGGTCATGAAAATAGCCACGCTATATACGTTCGCCTCGCTGGACCTGGCTGTGAAAGATCTAAATATCAGCGTGTAATCATATCCAGCGAAGTAAAACCACTTGCCATTTCCCTACTGTACATGCCTTGCCAAAGTTCGGCAGCAACTGCGCCGTTCATCCTAGCACGGCTTCGCGGCAAGTCAAAAAGGATGCACTGGTGGAGACACCATAGTAGCTGCGTTTTCAGAAGGCGATGTTCTTGATGATCGGCGGAAAAGGTCTCATGCTGTGCATGCCATGCGTCGAGCTGCTTGGTGTTGGGTCCAGCAGAAAACGCGGTGGCAAATCATCGTATTGCCAGCATATGCACCGAGGAATTTGCGGTCCCACCTGGCGTCTCTGAATTTTGGACAAGGACGATGTACCATGCGAAGGTGGTAGTGAAGGTTTGTAATATTTATATGTACTACACCAGAAGGTATCGCGTACGTGTAACGCCGTATTTGAAGAGCGGAAGTAGAAAGACGGCGATCATCAAAGTCAATTTGATCTGGATATGGATTCTTGCCACGGCGAAATTGTAAAGTCCAATCACGCACCATCTGTTGTCGAGGCAAAAACAGTCACGGTGACTGTGTATGTTGCCAAGCCGTTGTCGGGATCGAAGCTTTGATGAACTGCGGTGAGTACTGAGTAAGTAATGTGAGAATGTGCTGGAGGCTTGACGCACGAGAATATCTCCCGTCTATAGCAACGCTGGGCCATTGATCTGGGTACCATTCACGAAGACGCCTTTCCATAATGTCGAACCTGTGTCCCGAATAAACAACTAATTGGTGCAACTCAGCAAATGTTCCAAAGAGGAGACAACGACGTACCTGTCCGCCATCAACCTCGACTTCCGTCAACCCAAACACGCTGTTCTTAATATGAGGGTAGATAACAAGCTGCTCCCTGATTCCAGTTGGAGAATGTGAAGTGGTTGTTGTAGAAGGCCAGGCATGATGCAATTGGCGGGAGGAGTCCATTTGGAGGATATTTATGCAGTTGTGGGTGGTGGCACAGAAGTAGGTGAACAAAGCGATTTTCGGCTATATGGAAATTGAGTGAACGTGGAAACTACTTTGGGAGCCTAGAAAGAAGGCCATCTACTGCACGAGGCCTCCTGGATGGATGGGCGCAGAGCCATGCTTTGGATCTGGCAGTGTTGGGATGAGGGTCATTTTAGTGGAGCGAGACAAGTAGATGTTCCCCACAAAGCGGTGGGTGTGGCATTGTTGGTGGTACCGACGGTGGGATAAATTACACGGTAAGATGTGTCTGGTTGGTGGCCATGTAGTCTGTGTCATATCGGGTACAATGTGGCCAGCGGACGCCAAACCGAAACAACGGCTCTGCAGGCTCTTGCAAACAATTATTCGACGTTCTCGCAGCGGCCTTCTTTCTTCTTCTTTCTTCTGCGTTTTACTAAGCCTCGACAGATCCACGGTAGCACAACGGAAAATTCGCCCTGGGCGTTGGCCCAAAGCTTCAACCACGCCTCAGCCCCACTCCGAGTCAAATGCCTGGTATCCACATGGTTTACCGTCGATGCCGCCCGCCGAGAGCCGCTGGCACGAAATCCTCTTTTCAATTTGGAGGAATTGATTGCTAGGTCGACGCGTTGTGCGGCTGCGATTCTCTTGGAGTCCGGAGAGATCGAACTGCCGCAGACGTTCGAAATTGTACATCACTCAATGACCACCGCGCTTGCCCATCGCTCCCGTACTTTGATGGTGCTATCGGTCAGAGCTGAAGACGATATATTCTATGACAAGGCTGAGCGGCGGAACATGCTTTGTGTTGATGGGCCCTCAAAGCGATATCGGCGCTTGTTGTGAGGAGGCAGGGACGTGCAAAACAGGAGGGGGTGGGCAAGCTATTGTCGAGATGAAGTTATCACGGAATTCAGTGAGAGCCTCTCTATTGTCTCTTTGTGAAGCGGACATGGACTCACTATGATAAACCGCGATAGGTTGCCCTTAACCGTGCGTTGCCGCATTGGGTCTCACAATCAGATGGCAGAGGCAAAGCGCCAGTACCCACAAAGAAATTTGGAGCGAAGCCCCTCATGCATCTTGGAATATGGTGGTCCTATTACTCTTGAAACGCTCTTGGCGAAATAAATGGTATCGAGATTCTGGATTGCTGGGCTATCGGCATGGATGGGGGGACAGTGAAAAGCTATGCCCTCGACACCACTTTGGCCGCAGTGAGACGATCCAGGATAGAAAGTATGAAGCTAATTGAAAGTTTTCGACATGTTCCATTCCGACGCGAGTGCGCTTGCTCGGTTTGGAGGAAGTTCTGCCTAGCATGGCTCCCAAACCCCGGAGTCCGAGTCTAAGGAGTATCAAGGTCAGTTTATGTTCTCGAGCTGGAAATATTGGATACTCACCAATGGTTTTGAGCCCAGTGCTGAAAGTCTCTCCAACCGCCGGCGACAAACTCGTGATCTGGCGCGTATTGAATCAGCCCATCCGAGTCGGGGTCCCCATCATACATTGAAAAAGCCAGCGCTCCCGTAAGTTGTCCCTTCTTCACCTGCCACGAGTCCTCAGATGGAGCACTGAGAGGTATTCGGCGACGCTGGCTCGTGCCGGGCCTTCAGCGCTGAGCCCTAATAGCTGCCAGCGCCTGCCTTGAAGGCCGAGCAAGAAGAGCGTTTGGAGTCGTGGATCGATTTTTCAAAACGCTCGGACGTGCTTGACGGTCCAACGCTTCCGTCCTGGAGTTCTTTGAAATGGGACGCGTCTTGAAACTATAGCTGATTTGATTTTCAATAGACTTAGAGCTCGTCGTGCCCTTGAAGAGGAAGTATAACATTGGCATTGAAGCCGTAGGCGTGGGCAGAAAAGGAAACTGGCCACCTACAAGTACATGCATGGCGAAACGTTTTTCTCTTTCTAACTTTTCACCTCTACCTGCAGAGCTCATCGACCGTGACATTATCATCTCTTATACCCTTTCATATCACCAATAGCCCTTGCGAATCGGACGGTTTCTCATCCTTTCTGCTCTGCATCTTCAAAATTTCTCGCAGTTGCCACCAATCAACCACTAGACGTTTGCGCACTCTAGGTAGGGGAATAGTCATTGCTGAAACATATCAATCTATCTAATGTGTATCGTCTACTACTAGGTAACTCCGTCCACTGCGTGAGACTTCATCTATCGACACATCGCCCAACATACCCATCAGTTCGCCCCTCACTCTCCCACACACCATCTTACTTACACCTACTGTCTCTAATCCTCTAGCATTTATGGAGTCTACATGGTCTATTCTAGAAAAATCATCGGATCTTGTCGTCCTCCCTCAATATATCGCCCAATGCCAGTACATACCCGGTGGCATATTCGAACACGAGGTTGCACATGAATCACCGGATCAAGCTCTCATCTCCCGGCTCGCACCAGAGCTACTCAAAATTATATTCGAGAAGACATGCACATACGAGCGACTTGGTCGCAATATTGGAGACCATTACGAGAATCGGGAGTCCGCTCTGGCTATGCCCATAAAACTCAGCCACGTGTGCCGTCTCTGGCGCGCCATCGCCCTTAACACCCCGGCCATTTGGACACTCATAGATCGCTTCTCGAACAACTTCCCTTCCGCCCGGTTCAAAAACTATCTACTTTCTCTCGTGCTTGCACCATATGGTCCCACACATGTGTTACCGCGAATCTCCTTCCCCGATTGGCTTCACAACCGCTCCCACCAAATTCAAGATATCGTCGCAGAAGGCTATGCGGACAATTCTATTAATCTGTTGGAGGATCTTGGTCATCACTTCCCCGAACTGGCCTCCCTAAAACTTAGTGCTAAGGGACAGGCACGCGGCAGGGCTGAGATATGGCACGCCCCACGGATGCAGAGACTTTTCCTGTCTCGAGTATGCTCAAACTTGGACGCTTTCGCTAACCTGACGTGCCTGTTATTGGAAGGGCTTCCTTCCTCGCCAACATGTCCCAGTGTCAGAGAGCTCGCGGACCTCCTCAGGAGATGCCCAGGGCTCACGAACCTCCACCTATGCGATCTTGATTTGGGTGCTGGAGAGGAAACCGCCGGCGGAAATCTCGATGTCAGCCGGACCATCATCACTCTCGCCAACATCCAGGAGATAGTTCTGGTGCAGCTAGATCAGACGACGTCACAATACCTGCTTTCGTCTATTCGAGTACCACGCGGCGCCCCCCTCTTAACAAGACGCGAAGCGGGATCGGCTGGCGATCTCGACCTATGGTTAGAGATTAATCTTAACCATGAGTTTATCATGATTGGGACCAACTCCCAGAGTCGCTTCAATGAGTACTCACTCTGTGTCGACTTCCCCAATGGGATAGTCATGGACAACGTCGACTTGGCACTCTCTATGCTTGATCTTTCCACCGTGAGTGCTCTCGTACTCAGTGTGCCGGCGACTTCCTTCGTCCCGCCGCCGGTGGCAACTTGGCACAAACTGCTGGCTCGTTTGCCGGGTTTATCGGAAATCTCCATCTTCCTGCCGTGGTCCTGGGTCGAAGGCTTCGTCGAAGCGCTCTGCGACGACGAATACGGTATCCTATGCCTTCCACTCAACTTCCTCTTGATAGTCAGTGCCGATGGCCAGACAAACCCGTATCTTGGCCGATTCGTTTACGATCACCTTCACGCCCGCGTGAAGGCCGGGGCCACCATACTCCATCAGCTCAATATGTATTGCTGCCACAACCGAAATTGTAGTATGTGGAACGAGATTCCGTGGCAGCATGTGACGATGTCATGTGAGCCTAACTGGGTCAGTTTTATACCTCTACATGCGCACCACGTTCTCACTAGCTCTACAGGGAGCCGAGCGTGTAAAACCCCAACGCCGAAGCCGCAAGTACCGCAGCGATAGATGACCAAAGGTCATCCCGCGCCCCAAATCCGAACATCGTCAACTCCGAATAGAACGTCTCTTCCTTTGCTTTGTTATCCGATCTATCATTGTCATGTTGTTTGCTCTCCCAATTCTCGCTACCATCGTCCTGCCTTGTTCCTTATACTGCTCCCCCTTTTACACGCTAAAATTTCGCTGTCCTGCTGCTCACTCATCTTCACACATTGCATCGCTAGACGTTTTGCAACTCATCGCTATCCCCGTACCGCTAGATTACACAGTACAGACCATGCCTATTCACCTTCTGTCTGCGCACTTTTGTTGACCATATCTCTGCCTCATTGTTCTCTCCCAGAAATCATTAGTAAGGATTTACATATGTAGCCCTGGTATATTAAGTGTCCCTTCCCCAATCCTCTATATCAGTAGATGTAGAAATGTCCAATAAATTATTCCAATCAGTACTGCACCGCAAACGGCGGGAACACTGGCTCCTCTCGTTCTTCAGACATCTTCCAGCATTCCTCGAGCAGCTGTCTCAGCTCGCTCAGCGTCTCCGGTTTCAGCCGCGCAGGGCCACCATTCTCATCCAAAAGATCCTCCACCTCTTCCTCCTCGTCCTCACTATCCGTATACTCCTCTTCGTCCTCGAAGCTCGATTCATCCACTAGCTCAGGCAATGTTCCCAGAAGCGCCCCGGTGCAGTCCTCAAGGCGCACGCCCATCCCCGAGAACTGCGCCCACCACTTGTCCCACCGCGGCATGCAGCTCGGGTGTGGCCCGTCGTTGTCGTCCAGCGCGCGCAGCAGTGGCCGGCTCAGTGCGCGGACTTTCTTCAGCGCAGGGAAGTTCGCGCGCGTGAGCGCGCCGATGTTCTTCTCGTTCATGCGCTGGAATAGGTGCACGCGCAGCTCGTCCGTGCCAAAGCCGACGCCAAACGCCTCCATCAGCCCGTGCAGCCCAATCTGCGCGATGTTCTGGTGTGGTACATTCACGATCTTGACCTCGTCTGAGGTAGAGTCTTCGTCCATGCTTGGGAGGACCCAGTCGGCGTTGAACGCGAAGGAAGTAAGAAGGGGACAGAGCCCGAGGAGTGCAGCGATGTCGAGCGTAGGCATGCAGTGGAGGTCGAGGAAGGTGAGCGCAGCGCCGTGGTGCGTGAGGAAGGTCTCGAGATCGGGAATGTCGTTCATGTGCATGCCGAAGTCGAAGGAGAGGCTATGCAGCGCAGGGAGGTGCCAGTCTGCGGCCTGCTCGAGAAAGTCCTGGCAGGACCCGGTAACGGAGAGCTGCTCGAGGTTGGGTAGTTTAAGGTCAAGATTCGCGGCTGCGCCCAGATGCAGCGTCTCAGATTTGGGCGCGTCGAATTCTATGTGCACGGCGCAGAGGGCTGGGAGACGGTCAAGAGCCCAAATGACTTTGGGGAGCGTCTCGGCCGGTACGTGCCAATACACAGACCGGAGCGACTTGACACAACTCTTGCAGAGAGCATCAACGATGGGCCCAAAGGCAGAAGACATTGGCCAGTCGACTATGAATATTTCCAGATTGGGGCACATCTACGACGGCGTTTCAGTCTTGAACAATTTCACCCAAAAACGCGTGTTACATACTTGGATGATGGCGACTATGGTCTTCACGATCTCGTCCAACGAGAAGTCGCGATGTTTGTAGAAACGCGCAATATGAATTCTCCTAGTCCACCATCCAAGGTCTGACCCATTCAAAAGCTCCCAAAGACTTTGCAGCTTCCCAGGGTGGTCAAAGAACAGACATCGCACAAGGAACTCGGAGCCAAGGCGTCGCCATTGTTTACACGTCGATATGATCGCCTGCGCACATGAGACCGACATCAACGTCGAAAAAAGCCTACACACCTTCTTTGTCGCGTAACTTCGCCTCTGAATTAGGTTCACCGAATCCTGTGGGGTCCTCAGCTGCCATTGGTCCGGCAGGGGTGTGAACCATGTCGATTCCGCCATAGAATTTGGCAGGCTGGGATCAAAGATAACATGCTCATCCGCTGCAAGATCGAAGATGGTATTCAAGATCTCACTGGGAAGCTCGACCATTTGTAGTGAGTGCAGGAACCAAGCGGAAAGCGGACGCGCCTTCGAGGAAGTCCACGTGCCCATTCCTTTGGCGCCACAATTTGAAGTGGGGCAGCCCCTGTGTTGGATTGTCACCTGGCCACGGTCATATGAAGCGCAATCTGGTTCTTTCGCTCGCTCTGGCTCCGCACCGTCATATCCGTCTCTATCTGTGGACAGTTTAAGGATTATATACCACATATTAGCTGAAGGTCTTAGTAGGTAGTGAGTATTGCATCCTGAAGCAGGTAACCCAGGGCTTGAGTGCAAGTACAAATGTGGCGCAAAGTCTCCAAACCGAAGATATCTCGGTGTGAACAAGGTGTTACGACTGGGACGTAAACCCAGCCCCAGCCCCTTTCCCCCAAATAGCAATTAGCACTGAATCAGCTCACGTCAGGTGGGGGTATATAAACCACAGCCCCCTATCGTCGTGTGACCCAAACCCTTGCTCTCGCCTCCACCAGAGCACACGCCTTCCCCTGTGCACCCAGCCCAGCCTAGTCTAGCCCACCTCGTCTCTTCTCACCTCGTTCGCCATGGCCGAAGTTGCACCCTCTGACAACACCACTGTCGAGATCAACGACGCGGTGTTCTGCCAGCACTTCAAGGAAGTCGTAAGCGGCTCATCCTTGCATTCTTGCCATCCCACACTGATGATGGCGATAGTGCACAGAGTGCGACTACGACGGTAGAGAAGAGAACGACATGTTCTTTGGTGTGCGTTGCCCCCTCTCTGTTCCGGAAGTTGCGTGTACTGACGGCCGTCGTGTCGGGTGGCGCAGTTCGACCCCAAGCTCCGCGGTGCCCTCGAGGCGCCCCCGGCAACCATGAACAAAGAAGGTGTTTGGCAGTGCAAGAAGCACGGGTCTACACGTACGATCCGCTCTCCCTCTCTCTGCTAGGGTATGTGCTGATGCTTGGATCTGCAGAGTGCACCCAGTGTTATGGGTGGAAGAAGCAGATCACGCGTGCGCGCGCTGCGTAAGTCACACCTCTCTTCACAGACTACTTCCACTGATAATTGTTTGGGGGTTCAGCGCAAAGAAGGGCCGCTTCGAGCTCGTCACGAAGTAGGCCCGTGGATGCCGACGGCGAATGTGAGAGTGCAAGTTTGGCCCAAAGCGATTCAATGTATACTAGTGTTCCAATGCAATGTACGATCATTCTTGATACTGTGAAAGTTGTTAGTGCGCGCCCCACATGCATAGTGACAAAGATACTTATCCAGCAAATTGCCCAACATCCGAGTACTGCTGTGTTGCCAATATTAATAATAATGACACTTGCAATGGCCGCCCCCGCTCTTAAGGTATGTCACGTGGAACACCGGCGTTGCGGTAAACAATGAGAACGATTGATACTTGGTTTGGAGAGAGCATCGATTGCTTTGCCAGTACAACAGTGTATGTAGCATCATGAATCGATGTGGTGGAAGATGGTGAAAGCATTTCAAAAATTCTCCAGGCTCGAAGTGCGATATAAAAGGAAATCCGACCCCTATCGTTCAACGGCCTTAGGCTGAACGTTGAACAGCTGGACCGTGACCGATATTATCTCGACCACATTCAGTGTTACCTTTTCATCAAATCACCGATAACCATCCCCGCCCTGTGTGTGTATTTGGAAATATGGCTACTGAAAATATGAGAGCTGTCTTCTATCAAGCTGCAAGTGGAGCCCTGGTCTTTTGCCACCCGCACGACTAACTTCTATTCTGTTTTGCTCGCAGCCACAACAATTCGACATCCGATCCATCTCGGTGCCTCAGATAAACGCTGATCAAGTTCTCATCAAAGGTATCCAACTATTTTCTAGCCTTTGACCAGCGAACTTACCACTCCCGCCAGTGTCTTGCTGTGGTATGTTTCTCTGGTACCTTTCCTTTTGATCAACGAGTTGATTACCGTGTAAGGCATATGTGGGACAGATAGCCATGTGCACGATGGAGAATTTATTGCCAAATTTCCTGTGGGTGGTACTCATTTGCAGCATTTTGCACAGATCTAAACCATTGTCACAATACAGTTGGTTCCTGGGCACGAAGTAGTCGGGACGATTGAAAAAGTTGGACAAAACGTCAAGGAATTTGCTGTGGGGGATAGATGCGTGGCTGATCCTGGCGTGACTGTGAGTCATCTGCATTCTTTCACAGCGCGTCCTCGGCTTCTAATTGACATGGAACCTCTAGTGCGGTACATGCTTTTATTGCCGACGCGGACAATCATTGCTCTGCGAAAGCTTCGACGGCCGCGGGGTAACCTTGTCTGGTGGCTTCGCTGAATATGTCATATTGTGTGTACACCGTTTCGGTTTTCCCGATTCTTCGCTGATTCATTGCGCGTTAAATGTTAAGTGAAGCGAACAAGGTGTATAAGATTCATAATCTCACAGACGAAGAAGCATGCCTAGTCGAACCTGCAGCATGCGCAATCCACGGCTTGGATAAACTCGCCGCGCCAGTGGGTATAGAGGCGCTGATCATTGGCGCGGGGCCCACGGGCCTGATATTGGCGCAGTTGCTGAAGTTGAATGGCGCCTCGAGAGTCGTTGTAGCCGCAAACAAAGGGGTAAAGACGCAGATAGCTAAAGATCTTCATGCCGCAGATGAGTATGTCGAGCTAGATCGAGAACATCCCGAGGAGCAGTGGGCAAAGCTTCGAACAGATAACAAGTATGGATTTGATGTCGTGGTGAGTTATTACAGCAGTACCCATGAGTTAATTGGGAGTGTGAAGATGCTCACCCAGGGATTAGATCGAAGCCACCGGATCTGAGAAGATTGCCAACGAGTCGATCAATTATGTTCGACGAGGTGGCACCCTTATGATCTACGGGGTCTACGCCAACCAAGCTCGTGTGCACTGGCCACCCTCAAAGATTTTTGGAGATGAGATTCGAGTAAGTCGCTTTGTAACGTTCAAGAAGACGCCAGTCTAACGGTACCCTGAAGATCATCGGCTCGTTCGCGCAGGTCCATTGTTTTCCTCGAGCGATAGCATATCTCGACAGTGGCAAAATCAACGTGAAGGGCATGGTGAGTTCTGTTTCTCAATAGGCTACAGTGGCACACCTGCTTAACAATCGGGTGTGGTTACAGGTAACAGATGTGTATAAAATTGAGCAGTATCAAGAGGCACTCGCAAAAATGAGCAGTCGCCAAGCCCTGAAGATTGTTGTCAAGCCGTAAACATGCATGGGCAACACAGGATAGATTCGGTTGGGATTATGTTGGAGTGACGTTCGAAGATTTAGAAAGACATTGATACTGGTATAGTTCTGAAATGGCATTTTGATGAGTAGACCAAGTTTATGCGATTGGTAACGTTGCAGGCATGATCGATTGTGTTCAGTAAAACGCTCAAGGTCTTTCTGGATCGATAAACGGCCAGTCTACCGTTGCGAGAGATATTATTGATGAATTCAATTATCATGCCCCCCGAGAGTCGAGGTTACCGATCAGTAACCTGTCAAATACCTTTGCCAGCCAAGTCATAATACTGAAGAGCTTTACAACCCCGGGGTCGGAGGAGCGTGCGACAGGCTTCGGACTGAGGTTAGCACCATGGTCCTGTCAGGCGGATTTCCAGATCGTTGTTCGAACAGCAGGAGAAGGACTCGAGCACAGAGTGCAGAGTGCAGTACCCGTTGAGGTCTGGACCCGCGTGGGTTGGTAAGAACATAATCAGAGGGCTAGCAGCAGACTGAATGAATCGCACATTGTGAAAAGAGCGCCATAGGCACGCTTCAAATACGTTAAGCTTCATGAGTCATTTGTAGGATAGGGTGGCTCACCGGTGCAGTTAGTGGCAGGATTATGTTGATGGTCGATAATACTAGGAAGTATAATTTAGGGAGGCGTATCATCATCATAGTGATGCACATACGGAATATGTATGAATAGAACAGCAAGCCTAGTATCCTTTTCTTAGTTACTTCAAACCAGACACGTGCAAGGCGCTAAGCAACTCACCATCTTGATACAATTCTCTAACCCACGGCGAGCTTGTTTGCCGAACTACAATACTTTTTGAGACGTGACATTATGGCGCTACGGAACCACGTACGGTGCTGTGCCCCCTTGATCCAAGTCAAAACCATGATGCCTGATGAATTGGGGAAGTCAGCACAAAAGAGCGTCCCAAAAGCCGCACGGAGACTTGCATGTTTCGAAAAATACTATGAGAATGGGCGGTATGAAAAATATGTTGTTGGCCTTAGTTACGAAGCATCCACGCAGATTGGGAAGTGGCCACGGTCCATCTAGTGAGTAAACGTCAGTGCATGAGGTATAATGAAAGTGGGACAGCCCGAACATCTTAAATCAGCGATTCCGAGGTATATCACTATAGCGGTGGGGACCAAAATGACCTGGCGGAACCTTCAGACCAAGCGCATTGAGATTACAGTGGAAGAGGCTCGACTTACCACCCCAAGAGTCACAAGAGCGACAAGGATAAATCGCTTTCGCCCCCATATGGCGTACGTTCGAACCATGAGGACGACTGGGATAGAGAGTTGAATACACAAAGCTTGGCGGACATTAGTTAAACAATCGCACCTTCTGGAATAACCGTTCCTAGTATGATTAGCACTACATGACATTGAGCTTCCTCGTCGGACACAGGCGCAATAATTGCTCACACGATGACACGAAAGTCCCTCGTTTGCATTCCTAATGCGTGATTGTTGAGTATATAGCGCTTGGCGGACAACATAGAACTGACCTCTGCAGAGCTAATGCTCGCGAATACTATTTCTATACAGTATGAGCATATGGATAATGCAATAATGCGGGGAACTGACAGCCCAAGGCGATGAGGGTATCAAGGAAGGGTATATATCGATTGAGAAGATATAGAGCCGTCCCAAAGGTCCACGGAGTGGTCCAAACGTATTCCACCTACTCCGACGTGTTATTTACGATGTCATGTGTGCAGTTCAGGCATTCGATCACCTCTTTGTCCAGGTTAATAAGAACGTCGTAGATCTAGGGTACCAATTAGACTTTCCTAGTATTCTCGAGGCACGACGAAGCTGTTCACGCACTAGTAATGCTCCACAAGCGGTGACTGCGTACGCCTCATGGATGTTGATCTTGACTCCGAGTGGTAACAGGGCAGCGTCACGGTTGCCATCCATGAGGATTAGAGCAGATAGCAGGGACGACTCAGCGTAGGTGCAGCAGAAGAGCAGGGAAAGTCTGCGAGCTGCCTATATATGATGTCGATGAGGCACCGAAAGTTTGCGTAAAGTTTCGTGGTATGCCAAGTTGAAGTAGGCGCCAATCGGCGCCGACTCGGACGCGCCACATTGATGCCTGGCCGAACAGCGGATACTGATTGCTCGAAGATCATGTATAAAGCTGCAGCTCTGGTAATCCCGGGCGCAGCATTCAGCGCAGTAGTAAGTCGAAGAGGACAATCAAATGAGGACCCTCCAGAATTCCCACTCGCCGCACGCGGAGTTTGAAATTCGAATCCTTTGAACTTATGTCACTGTTCCTGACGATCAACGGCATCCAACTGGAATTAGTTTATTGATATGATCCAAGCCCTGCTATCTGAGCGAGCCGTATATGGTGAGCATTCAAAGCTAAACTCCATACTCATCTGATAGCTACAATGACCATTGAGTAGAGCAGCATCCACCCGCATGAATTTGTTCCAGGTTGGCGAATTGTATTCATGTATCTGTGCATGCGTGGAAAATATCTCTGAATATGATGGTAGTACTCTACATTTGTGGCAAAAAAAAGCAACAATGGTCCACAATAGTCCACAGCAAGGAAATAACAGAAGGCCCGGGGGACGTTTATCTTCCGTGCCGATTAGCATACCCGCTCTCTTCAATATCCAGTTCGCGGCTCGCTTGTGTGAGCGCGCACGGATAGCAGCAGCTGGAGGCCATGCAGTCTTCAAGCGGACCGCCTTGAATGTTGTACCGCGAGCGCACATGCGAGCGGCCCTGCATCTAAATCCCCGCAGCTCAGCTCCTGCAGCCCGGCCAACGCATCGGGAGAGGCTCAAACGCACCTGGCATATCCACGACAGCAAGCACGGCTGCCCCCCGTGGAAGTTGCAGCAGTCCATCCCGCACCCCGTGCCCCCGTAGTCCGGGTCCGGCACGCCCTGCTTCTCGAGGTGCTTCCGCCGCTTCTCGATCTGGCCGAAGACGAAGCAGGGGCACCACGTCGCGAGGCAGCAGGTGGCGCAGTCGCCGAAACAGGACGCTATCAGGCCATGTGTCCAGCCGCGCGCGGGGGGCACAGGCCTGCCCGCGCCGTTGGGCACGTACGGGTTCATGGGGATCTGCGCCCCGGGCTGTTTTGTCGACAGCGGGATGGGCTGCTGGTGGTGCTGCTGGATCGGTGATTAGCCGCCTGTGCGCCGAAGCGGGGGAGGAGACATACCCCGTTGCTGGCCATTTCTTCTTCGATCGGGATTGGTGTGTACGGGTAGATGGGTCTGGGGTGGTGGAGAATGGGCGGTGCAGCTTGGACTTCGGACAGGCTGAGATCGTAGGAGCTCGTGGGCCGACTGCTGATCAGCGGCGTGTTGTGTGAGACGGGGCTCGGGGAGGCTGTCGTGAAGATTTGCCGCATGATTTATATGTAGCTCGGTGGTGGATCTGGATAGAGAAGCGCCGCGGGCCGCACATGCTTCTGTCACCTTTCACGTCCAGCGTGTTGCCCGATGGCACGACGGCTCCTCGGTTCTTCGGAGAAGATTAGCGGCTGTGCTTAGCCTCGTGCCGACAGTTGAATCGAGAATTTGCTTGTCGCCTTTTAAAAAACTGCAGCAATAGCAGAATGGAGTTATATGTCGGGAAACTACCTTGCCCTGTCCATCTATCTTGTAAATGAGAGGCTTGGGGAGCCCAGGTTCCAATGTTGAGACGCTTTAGTCTTGCCGAACACGAAGTCGAGTATATGCTTCTGGCTCCGATTGCACGACATATCCTGGCGTATCTGCCAAGGTGGGGTATCAATGTGCCAGACAGTCTATCACTGGCACTCTCCATGACACAAAGATGACGACGAGCGAATTGGCAAGCGAGCGGGATAACGATAAGAGCGACATGACGGTCTCATGCCGGAAGAATCCTATTGGCAGATTGGCCGCCAAGATGTGGATGAAAGTCGAGATGAAAGTCGAGATGACGAGCAGGCGACGGGGCGACGGCACGTCGGTGTCGCCGACGGATGACACTGACAGCCCCCATGGTCTGATGACAGGCGTCCTAAACCAATAACGATGGCTGTAGAGCTGTTTGTGCGCACTAGAGCTCCTATAGCTAGATGGAAGATGAAAGAGGAAGTTCTAAGGTGGTGTCGCCGAATACGGTGTGTCGATTGAGGTTTTCTGGTGTCCACGCACGTGTAGCGCCAGAGTGCAAGAAACCTCCGCATATAATTTCGTGTTTTGTGGAAGAGAGAGAAAATAGCATGATTTATGAACATGGAGTCTCCCGCGCAAACGGGGCACATTGCACCAGCATCATGGATGTTCGAGGTCAAGCTGGCCGGGTGGCGACCGCGTCGGCTCCGGCACTCCCACCGAGTCAGTCAGGAGCCCCTGCCCGATATAGCGATCGAAAATTTGGCTGAGCACCTACCACCGTGACAAAATGGCATCCAAGTACGTCCCCCTGCCCGTCGATCGCGGCGTTCACTGAACCGCGCGCGCGCAGATCTATAAATAAGACATCCTGGGCGGACGACGTCGATGAGCAAGGTGCGTTCGAAAACGATCGGGGGAGGGGGCTCATCTCACCGAATCGCAGAGCTGCCCAAGTCGGAGGACACCGTCGACGAGAACGGCGTCCGCACGACGGTGGAGTACGTCCTCAACGACGACGGCAAGAAGGTCAAAGTGCGTGCTGCGCGAGATCTGCATCGCGCGCTCGACTGACGGACGTGTGGCGATCAGATAACGCGGCGCACGAAGCGGACGCTGCAGAAGTCGGTGGTGGACCACGCGGTCGCGGAGCGCCAGAAGTGGGCGAAGTTCGGCGCGGAGAAGGGCAACAAGCCCGGGCCCGACCGCGCGACGACGACGATCGCGGAGAACGTGCAGCTGAAGCTCAGCGCGGGGAACAAGGTGCGCAGCGCCCGCATCCCCAGTGGCCCCACTAATCCCAAATGTTCCTAAATCGCATCTGCAGAGCACGGAGCCGGAGCCGACGGCGGAGGACGACATCAAGAAGCAGCTCGCGAGCAAGGGCGTGGGCAAGGTCGTGTGCAGACTGTGCAAGGGCGACCACTTCACCGCCAAATGTCCCTACAAGGAGTCCCTCGCCGGGCTCGACGCAGGCGGTACGTACCCCCACCCTCCTCCCCCCGCACCACGCACGCTGACCACCCCCTAGACACCGGCGCGGGCCCGGACGACGACGCGCTCCCCGCCGACGCGGGCGCCGCGCCCGGCGGCTCCTCGATCGGCGGCAAGTACGTGCCGCCGTCGATGCGCGGCGCGGGGCGCGGCGCGGGCGAGGCGATGGGGCGCGCGGGCGGGAGCCGCGACGACCTGCCCACGCTGCGCGTGACGAACATCTCCGAGGACACGGAGGAGAACGACCTGCGCGAGCTCTTCGGCGGGTTCGGGCGCGTCGCGCGCGTGTACGTCGGGCGCGACCGCGAGACGGGCGCGGGGAAGGGGTTTGCGTTCGTGAGCTTTGAGGAGAAGGCGCAGGCGCAGAAGGCGATGGAGAAGATCCATGGGAAGGGGTATGATAATCTGATTCTGAGCGTGCAGTGGTCGCGTGAGTGCTGCGTTTGCTTTGGTGGGCGTTTGGCTGACTTGGGTGTGCAGAGCCGAGACCCGATGGTCGATGATCGTGTATTCATATTTGTATTTCTTGTCTTTATGCACAAAACAGGAGCGTTCTGCCCGTATGCCCGCATTGGGGTTCACATGGAGTCGCTGGGGTGGGTTCACGGTTTCTGAACGTCGAGCCACATGTGGACAGGAAAACAGCATTTTTAGGGTCGACTGCTACGCTAACCCGTATATGTCAGTGAGGTGGCGTAATGTTGCCACCAAGACGAGAAACGCCAGCGTTGGCACGCGGAAGGGCGATCTCGAACACGTAGCTTGGGCTATTCAGGCCCTACGAGGCCCTACGAGATGGTCTGGTTCGCTCGAGTCTCGACCGTTGGATCTACATACATATGTCTTGCATGCATGCGCATTGCGAACTTCGAAGCGAGCGGCAGCCGAGCCGCAATTGAAAGAGTTAATCTTGACATGTCTTATATAATGCCAAGCCTCCCGAGTTGCGGACGGACCGGTCGAGCGAGTGCTCAAAGTGAGGAATATCATTGGCAGAACAGTGGGAGTCAGTGCGGGGAGGAGAGCTGGAGCCAAGGGTTATATGGCACACAAGCCACCATCGATCCTCGGTCTTTGGCTGCTGTCTCCGCCCTCGGCGCGGATCCGATGACGCGATGAATGATGCCGGTTAGCTCGGCGCTGCTATCTTGGTATCGAATGTGCGGCGATTGTGGTCTGCGACCTTATCGCACCCCAGCGGTTATGCAGGCCAAGTGTGCCAGAGCGCACCCTGGCGGTCGCCATTTTCGCAGCTTGAGCATAAAACATGGCAAGCGTGCTTGGTACCAGCGGAAGATTCGAGTTGCGCGCCAAGAAGTGCAAATTACGAGAGCCTAGCAATTACAGCAGCCAGTTTTTGCGGTGATAGAACGGGTTAGCGCGGTGGGGAGAGAAGAAGCAGAAAAACGTTTGAACAGCGCGCCAAGCGTTGAAATGGGGAATGCTCTTCGGACTGCACCAACGCACCTCGTCTTTAAAAGCGCAGGGCATCCCGCTCCTTACTCTTGATAGCGAACCCCCCAAGTCCCACTCGTTCCTTGCCCCACTCTCGCTTGCGGCTACTTCCTCTTCCGTCGACGGGAACCAGTACCATCCCGTGCGTTCCGCCCCGCGTGATTTGGGGCCCGGCTGATAGTTTTCAATCGCAGGTGCACACATCCGGGTCCATAGCTGAAGCTGAAGAGCTCGCCGACGACGACTTTGAGACCATCGACATCCTCGCCATGGCTACAACCCCCGAGGTGAAGCGCGACTCGTCCCAGAACACCTATGAGCCCGACCAGGAGCAGATGGCGCTCGACCCCAGGCCCCTCACGCCGCCCAACACCATCCTCTCGCGCCTGAAGGGCGAGATCGATCCCAAGGATGCGACGTTCCCGCTCACGCTGTTCTGCTTCATGACCGGGTTCATGTGCGTTTCCCCCCTTATCGCTCTGCCCTCAAAACTCACTTGCATATACTCAATTAGCGACTCGGTCTCGTTCTCGGCCGCCTTCGTCTGGTGCGGCTTCCAAACGGGCAACGGCACCCAGGTGCGCACACCCCCACCCACCCCATACCCCACCCGCTGACCCTGCCCCATCGCCCAGCTCGCCCTCGCGCTCGCGCGCCTCTTCGAGGGCCCGCCCGGGCACCGCGACCAGACCTTCCACAACGCGGACCAGCTCGCGCTCACCTCCATCCTCACCTTCGCCTGCGGCGCCTTCCTCGGGCGCATCGGCGACCGCCTCGGGAACAAGACGCGCCTGTGGCTCGTGCTCGGCACGTTCCTGCAGGCGCTCTTCACGATGGCCGCCGCGCTCACCGTGTGGCGCAGCGGGGCGCAGAGCGTTAGTGATAGCAGGGGGGATGCGGTGTGGACGAACGCGCTCGCGTTTGTGACGGTTGCGTTTTTGAGCATGAGTCTTGGCTTGCAGGGGATCATGGGCAAGCGCGTGAACACGCAGTTCACCACCACCAGTGCGTCTTTCCTCCTTGCCTTTCCCCCTTCCCCCTCCCTTCCCCCCCCTCCCCTTCCCCCCTTTCCCTCTCCCCCTCCCCCGCACGCGCTGACTCCTGTTCGCAGTCGTGCTGACGACGACGTGGTGCGAGCTGATGACGGAGCCGTCGCTCTTCAAGCGCGGGTACCACCCCGCGCGCGACCACAAGATCATGGCGATCGTGGTGCTCTTCGTCGGCGGGTTCACGGGGCGCGCGCTCATCGACCAGCTCGGCAGCGCGGGCACGCTCGGCGTCGGCGCGGGCGTGCGCACGCTCATTGCGCTCGCGTGGTTCTTTGTGAAGGGGAAGGAGACGAAGTGAGGGGGCAGGGCGGGTGAGGGGGAGGGGGTGTTCCGCATAGATTTTGAGAGCGTATATACATACATATTTAGTTAGATAGAATTGTTTTCATCGACGTCGCCGAGACAAATACCAGCTTGCTTCAGTATTGCCTTCAACTGGCTAATGTACTGCAGGATAGCGATCATAGACTGTTCACCAAGTTTCAGAGTCTGCATAATTATGCTCATAAGGATAGATTTAAAAGAGATCGGAGAAGCCAGGTGAATTTTAATGAACGTCTATTCGGACTATCGTCTCGGGACATACATCCTTATCTACGCCCCTCAGCCCGACCCCACATCTCGCCCCCTCGCCAGTCCAGTCCAAACCGATACCGAATCCTGAAAAGAAAAGATGTCGCAGCCTCTGGTAAGGAACACCACCCCACATCTCGCGACCGCCCGCAGGCTGGGGTGCGCTCCAGCTGAGGCGCTATACAGTCACTCTTGGGCCCGCGGTAGACTCCTGCGCGCCGGATGGTCACTTCACAGGGGGACAATGTGCGAGGTCGGAAATGAGTGGGGAAAATGGACGGTGCAAAATTTTGGGTTGATGTAGGGGGGATTAGTCAGCCGGGGGATGCCGTAGCAGGATGCGAGGTTGATGTTGGGTCTTCCAGTGGGTGGGGTGTTGAGCTTGAGGAAGCTTGCGTACGGTATCGTCTCGATATTACGCCGTCAGGTACTCTCTGCCACGCAGCTGTCATCCTTCTGGCTTCGTGCTGCGAAATACGACGCACTTACACCGTGTTAGCTGAACTGTATGGCACATATCCTACCCTTATATCCAAAATATTAATGATTCAAGCGTGGTGCAAGCAGATAAATAATATTTCTACACTCCGAAAACATTGGTCAACTGGGTAAATTATAGTCGGTCATTTTTCCCCAGGTCACGAAAGTAGTCGATGGCCCAGGTGGTCCACGGCCATAGGGATTGCATCGAAGGATTCGTCCAAATCGAAGGAGTCTGCCGGTATCTTGCTCAGGTGGTGCCCCGAGTTCACTTCTATGAAGTGCCTTTGCTCTCCTAAGTACACCAACTTCCGAGGCTCTATGTCCGCGCCTGGTGCGATACCATGCCTATCCTCCTCGAGCTGAGATATTTGCTTGTCTGCCCTCTGCATGCTGGCGTAGAAGTTGCGGCAGTGTGCTCTTAGAGTGGCTGAGATGGCTTTTGCCCTGTAAGAGCATCTCATACCCGAGTGGCAAGCATCCATTGCGAGCCTGATATGACCCGATGTCGTCCTCCGAGGATCACAGAGGTCGCTTTCATGCCGTAGTTCAGCAGAGGGAAAGGATTCGCTCGCCGGTCAGCGCGTTCCAGAGCCGAATCGTGGCATCGCATGACCCGAGAAATGGAACACTCTGGCGCCAAGTCGACGACTTCAAACAGCGACCTTCCGCCGAGCTCAATCATAAGACCCGGTTCCGTCTCATCATATTCACAGAGTTCTGTAGGATTCCCGTAGAAAAGTCGTCTTTTGGCTTGCCACGGAAGATTTGGATTTCGTATTTGCGGCCCATGCGAAGGAAAGAAGACATAGAATAAATTGACTAGCCGTTATCGTTACCGAGATGTCTGTTTTTCAGTCATACCGTGAGCAACACTGTGTATAAGAAAAGTAAGAACACATGCATGACACACTCTCGTTGACAAGTGGCTTCTTAATCCAACAGCACGGTAATGTCAGCAGCAGAATCCAAGAGACACAAGACGGGACAGCCTTTCTACGCGTCTTGATCAGAGTCGCAACTGCGTTGAGCCAAGGAGAGCAGATGCTTGAATATGATGGAATTCATCGCCAGGGTGCCACGATGAACCTTAAATTGCATTTATTCGGCTTACAGGATAATATTGTCACCATCCACCCACATTTTGGACCGAGAAAGACTATGATCAATGTAGTCTGGCTTGTTCGTGCGTTTTCTATGAGCAGCAGGCTCAAGCGGCGAGTGAGACATGCATAGTGTGATGAATGAACGAAGTCAAGGCAAATTGGATATGGGCGCTTCCGAGTCTTCTAAGTCTGTGAACCACTACGACCATCACCCCTCATGGCGTCGTCGTCCAACATCGCGCTCAAGTCGTTTTCGTTGGCGAACGATGTCCTTCAAGTCTCTTCCCAAGATGAGATATTCAAGTATGATAAGGCGGCGAATACCAAGATCAATATCGAGGCGCCTTGGGGCAAAGAGTGCGTGTCGCAGTCATCTACGTCGGCGCGACCTGACCAGAGCCATGCAGCCCTCATTATTTCAAGAAGTGCAGAATCTCCGCGATCGCTTTGATTAAAATGGTGCGCATTTCGTACTTACATGGATGGCCAGAGCCAATGCTATGTACCAGGTAATCCATGCGCGATCAGGCGTCCCTCACGAGATCATGGGTCTTATGCAAGGGAAAGTTATGGGTGATGCTATCATCGTCATGGACTCTTTCGCGCTACCGGTCCAAGGCACGGAGACGAGGGTAAACGCGGCAAATGAAGCTTATGAATACATGGTCGAGTACATTCAGGGAAGCGAGAAGGTGCGTCTTTTGATTATATCGACGCGTCAGGAGCTGACCTTGGGGCGAATGTAGGCCGGGAGACCTGATAACGTCGTTGGATGGTATCACTCGCATCCAGGATATGGATGCTGGTTATCTGGGATCGATGTCAATACTCAATTGACAAATCAACAGTTCCAGGACCCTTTCGTAGCCGTTGTCGTGAGTAAACTACCTTTAATACACTTCAATATGCTGATACGAATGCCCCAGATTGACCCCAACCGAACCATCTCGGCGGGGAAGGTCGACATTGGCGCTTTCCGCACTTATCCTCCTACATACACTCCCCCGAACGCCGTTGCATCTGAATACCAGTCTATCCCACTGAACAAGATTGAGGACTTTGGTGTCCATGCGAACCAATACTACCAGCTCGAAGTCGAGGTGTTCACCAGTGAACTTGACCAAGAACTGCTCGGATTGCTGTGGAACAAGTACTGGGTCAACACGCTCAGCCAGAGTCCTCTCATATCCGTGAGTTCTACAGCGGGGGTCGCGTAACGTGGCATTGACCACCAACCTTTCAGAACCGGGAATATGCCGTGTCTCAGCTTTCTGACTTGCATCAAAAACTGGCCAAGGCTCAAGGGGCTGTGGCTAGCACGCGAGCACCGATACCATCCTTGAAAGATGACAAGATGGCAGGTCCGGGGAAGGTCAGTGCTTTTTATTCCGATGTTTCATCCACGCCTACCTAAAAGATATCTTCAATAGAAGGACGATAAGAAGAAGGAAGAGCATCAGCTCGCCAAGAGCGTCAGAGACAGGTACGTAGTTCTGTGATCTTCTCTACCCAGCACCGTTCTTATGACATGCGCCTTATAGTACCAAGATCGCCGTCGAAGCACAGCATGGGCTTATCGCGCAAGTTCTCAAGGATGTGATCTTTTCCATGCGACCGCGCGGTGCGAACGTGCCCATACCAGATGACGTGAATCGTGTTGGCGATGTGGTAGACACTGCGATGTCGGTGGAGTGAGATGGCATTTTGTAGAACTGTTTGTGTGTTGTATGTATCCGCTTACGAAAAACCACTGTATCCATACCACCTCATGTCTTTGGAGTGCGACCTTCTAAGCTAAGTGATGTTGCACTGGCTGATTGACTGAAAGTGGATTTAATAGCCTATCTAGTGCTAGATTACATGCAACAAAACTATATATCTCGTAAGTAAACAAGTAACACGTGAACATCAAGCATTAAGTACGATTCGTCACTGAACGTTTTATGCATTCGCCAAGCAGCCGAACGATGTGGCCTGTCCGACCTCAAACACTGATTTCACCGACTCGCCAGTACCCCACATTCCCAGACCTGCGCACGCGCACGAGGCCAGGAACACGCCGAACATGAAGATCTTCACGTACCACCGCCCGCTGAAGAGACCACGCTTCCAGCGGGAGGCCTGGCGCCAGGTGTCGATTTGGCGCGGGGTAGATCCCAGTCCAGTGAAGGGAACATCATCAACGGCGGCGTCCACCTGGACCTCGTATAGGAAGTAGAGCAGAGGGGGGAAGGTGTATGTGAACTGGAAGATGCAGACGGCACCGATGAGGCCGGTCATGGCACCCAGGGCGGGGACGGAGGAGCCGACCACGAATGCGATGGCCCAGTACGTCGGGACGAGGAAGGTCCAGATCCAGCGACCCTTGCGGGAGGTGATGACGGGGCCCTTGAACATGTCCTCAATAATGTTGATGTAGACGATCTTGATACCAATGTTCCCGTAGAGCGCGGCGGCGATCATGCCAGTGATCATGTTCAAAACATTGCAAGCTGTCTGCCACGCGTAAGGAGATAATCTGTAAAGTTAAGGTTGTCAGTCACGCAGGAATTGGCAGATTGATGGACATTCGTACCCCTGGAAAGAGTTGGCCTGGGTGTATTGACCCTGGAAGCAGTACCAGAAGATACCGTACATGAGATACACCACGAAGATCAAGAGCTGAGCGAGCCTGAAAGTACATTCATCAGTATATGCGATATCAAGAGCAAGGATGAACGTACGCCATGCCCTTGTAGAAGTCCATGGGTCGACGCATCTCGGCCATCATCTCGGGGAAGATCATGGCACCACCGTAGGCGAAGACCATGTTGAACATGCCGTTGACTTGGCTGATAAGGTTGCCGGAGTTAAAGGCCTTAACGATGACTGGGCCGTCGCCGAGGGTGTTGTCGATGGCGTTTGCCACCACATAGTTTGGCAGGGTGTGCGCGACAACGCCCATCGACATGAAGATGATCAAAAGATTGATATATACCGAGGCGGAACCGATGATACCAAAGTTACGCAGGGAGCGAATCTGGCCAACTATCATGCCCGCGAGGGCCCAGATGACGACGCACACGGAAGCGCATAGCTTTCCCTTGGAGACCTGGTAGAGAGACTGCCCTGATGACAGACAGATGATACCGACGTTGACGACTAGCTGTATGGACTGCAGGATGGAGCAGAAGTGGCGCATAGGTGTACCAGCAACGCGCTCGGCGATGTCGCTATAGGTGCGGATAGGGTACCTGTCGGAGTCGAGCCGATTGTAAAGGAATGAGAGCATGACTCCAGTGACACCTGCGATGATACCGAAGAAGAAGTAAAGGATGACTCCGGGGACGAGACCCAAGCCAGCGATGGCATAGGGGGCGTTGAAAGGGCCCAAAATATCGGTGGTGATGAGGTCTGCGAATCTGTTAGAAGACGCGCATGCATGGGTAGCGTAATATCTCACAGAAAACGGTAGACCAAGTCGCAACACGGAGCATGCGACGCCCGTTCAGCTTCTCGATTTCGAGCTCACTCATGCCCACAGTCTCCTCATGGTGCGCCTGATGCATCTTCTCAACGATACTTTGGTCCGGCGTCTCGTGGACAATTCCAGCCTTGCCGGTAAGTGTCTGGAACAGAGACGGGCGAGCGACGTTGACGCCAGACGAGTCGGCACTGTTAATTGGATTAGCATCGCGGTGGCGCGCTGGAGCAGACCAAGACTGACCCGTTGCCGCTGTAGCCTCCCACCTCAGCCTCACGCTTGATCCTCGCGTAGTACTGGTACTCCGAGAGAGTAGGCTTGTGACCGTCGGGCGCGATGCCATGTTGCGGCTCATAGACGTCGAGGGGATGCTTACCATCGGTGTAATCACCGCTGCCGAGCTTCTCATGCAAGTCCTCGGGCTCTTGCGCTGCCATGTTCGCGGGGGATACGAAAGCCATAGCAAATTATTGATGTGGGGGTGGAGCAAGGGCTATCGAAAAGGAGGTCCATCGTTTTCGAGTCTTTTAAGAGCGCATACGAGAAGTTCCCCTTCTGTATTCGACGTTACAGATGCCGAGATACAGGCACATATCAGCACATTGCTATTCCCTCCGAGGAGAAGCACAAGGTGCATTTGGCGCCATGAGGAGCACGAACATAACGGCGATGCCACCCTTTATCTTTGCCGCAACTTTATTCAAACGTGACTCTGAGCTCAGTAAGTAGGAAAAGTAAGCAGTTCTGGTTGAGCTGTGTCTTCTCGTCGCCTTATCGTCCAATTGACAGCTATAATGGTGATTCAGATCATCAACAGAGCTGTCTGATATCGACATTTTTATGAGAAAGGTAAGATCAAGACTTTGGTGCTCAGGTCCCTCCATAATCTAAAAATAAATCATGCACTGGGCTTTGAGTCCTCAGCCCTTGGCACAAGCCACCGTGCCTGGTTCTTAGCGACGATTCAACGGGAAAACTCAAGCCGTGGAGTTGGGGAATCTGCACACATGGAACTCGACAACTGACCATCACGCGAGTATGATAACGGAACGGGCCATGGAGCTACTATGCAGCAGCGATAACATGTGGGAAAGCATCGTGGCGATGGGCCTCTCAGGTTCGTACTGACAGTGGCACTGGATAACTTTCATTGTGAGATAGGAGAAAATTCAAGCTGCGCACTGCGCGGTGATACGCAGCACTGAGACCCGGATCTCTTTAGGTTCAGTATCTTGAAAAAGGTCGATGGAAAATTCAAGGATGACTTGCTGTGGACTCCGCCTACTACTACTGTAGACTTGTGACTTTGAGGCGTTCAGAGCCCGCGGCAAGTCGTAATATCCAGTGCCAGTTGATCGACAAATCACATCGCAGGCAGATATCTTGTACCTGGTATGATAAGGAACAACCATATCCACCTCTTTCACCGCAACCCCTATGCAGGTCGCCACATACGACCAACTTCATCTCCAACCGTTTGTGGAGCCTGCACCCAACCTTCAGGAGCCTTCAGGCTTCAACAGCAGCCGCCACCGACGTATGTCGCATCGCGCCAAGAGATCAGCCGCACAAACAAGGTTCGCTGCGCGGTGACTAATACGCTATGTCAAGTGTCAGTGTTCCACCAGCATTGTGCTTTCCCCACGGAGATCAACTGCCAGCGGGCTTGGAGGGGCTCATCGGATCCATACTCGTATCTTGCACGGGTTTAGCCGTCCTCGCTCACGAGTCACGAATGACCAGGAACCTGCAGCTCTCGGACCAGTGAATGGCTCTCATGTCTGTACACTGCCGGGATACTCCGTTCCCGACTCGCCTCCTTGCACGGATCTCGCTAGGACAACCGAGAAACTCGCAACTTTATTCGAACATTGCGTGCTCACTCTTGGAATTTCATCAGACTAAATCGACAAGGTAGTTAGCTCGGCAGCCACATAAGACCACATACCGTGCATGTAGACGCGCCTCACGAGTTTTACGGGAACAGCCTAGGGTGCAGCGCCGCCGATAGATCCCCGGCTGAACTCTGGAGATCATATATGTATCAATGAGGCTTTCTTGCTGCTTCCATATCTGCGGAAGTAAACAGGACTGCGCCCTACTGCGCCCATTCTAATCACAACGCCCAAGTACTCATTGCACAAGTTTCAGGGTTCCCGGTCAATCCAGCGAGACTATCTGTCAGCAAGGTGCAAATATGCATAGCAATCTAGAGCAATCTATAGCAATGCTGTCTTCCAGAAAGTCCGAAGATCCTGCGCCTGTGATCTTGACAACTGTGATCCCGTCTGAGAGTTCCTGCCAAATGTTGAATACATATCTTGTCGTATCGCGGAAAAGGGACAACTAAACCGAGTGCCAACGAAGTTTGGGAAGTGGAAATAGGTTGTCTGCCTTCGTTGTCTTTTGGGGCAAAGGCGCTGACGATGGTTACAACTAGGCGCAGTATTATTCTGAAAAAGTACGATAGATCCCCGAAATTAGCACAGGAGGGATGAGTGACTGGATAGTTATCTTGAGTTTGGCAGTAAGTTCCACATGGCCCGGGTTTGCCCGAGCTCTCTCGAGGTACTCTAGGGGAAGTGACTTGGACTCAATGGCCACGTTCTTGCACTTTTTGAGAGACAAATAGAAAGCAAAAATGTAGGTTGAATTATAACGGGGATGTGCGAATGATTGTCCGTGAGGTGCAGTATGGAACAATCCTCAACCAGAGGTTCTCAAGATGGCTGAGGAGGACAGAGAATATTGCCGAGTATAGCAGAGTGCATGACCAGTATACTATGATAATCGATGAACTTTGAACTAGGTCCCATCTGCTCGTAGAACCGATACCACATTGCCGACACCGTGCCGTCTTTCCAACCAGAAATCCGAGCGGATTAGGTATAGTCAGGGTTGTTTCATTTTCTGGGCGTTTCCGTTTAGTTGTAGATCCGCCAGAGTTCCAAGGAGACATCTCGCCTTGAGATCGAGACTGGGTCGGCAAGATGGTGGAATGAAGTTGGATTGGAGTGAGGACTTGGCGAAGAAACGACCTGTTAAATGTCACGATCGTGACGTCCACAGCGTGACGACGGTGTTACCCAAGACAAATTTGATCAAAGCGCCACGAAAGCGCCCGAGGTGTAACTCTCATCAAGATTCCAACCACAATATTGCCAGGTTGCCCACCTACATATCGGTGGTACGGCTTCCAGACATACACCGTCCCACGTCGTTAAGCCTCTGGGACCACATTCACTCCAAATGATATTCTTTTAATCTCTGGAAATAGCTGGAAGGGACTGAACTCTTCTTATCCTCAAATCCTCGAGCTGCCAGCTTCAGGACTCTACTACCGTGGCAGTACGGTGTGTGGCAGCACTGCTGAAAGCCTTGCCCTGAAGTGCCTCGCGCGAGCCCTGCTGGAATATCTGCGTCATGCAGAGGGTGTTACAACCAGACTTCATACATATCATTCTCAAGTCAAACACTGCCGAAGTGAATCAAGATCGGTCTGGGTGAAGGAATACATACTCGTTGGCGTGGCGCAGATCTGCTTGGTTGCAGGCCTCGGAGAAGTGGCTTTCATCAGACGGCACACTGATAGTCGAGGTATGAGTCATTTGTAGGATGTCTAGGAGAGACTAAGTCACCTCGCGTTCTCAATTCGATTTAGTCTCACGTCACCTGATGCCAGCACGCTCGCCACTGAGCTCCACCTTTACCTTTATTTGTCGAACATTTACAACAACTTCCCGGGAATTGAAAGGAAATTCAGGTTCATATCTTGATTAGGTCAGGTGTGTGCAAACAAAATTCAAAACGCGAGGCGCGTGCCGTCTGCTGTTATAGGGCCGTGCCTTAGGTCGAGCGGTTTATGTACCTCCTCCGTTCCGTGGCGGATTCAGATTATATAACCCGGGAAAGGGTCCGAATATGAAAATGCTAGCACCTCAGGCCTCAGGAGCAAACTCGCGCCAAACTTGCGGAGAAACATCGAGAGGGGCTCCTCCTTATGATCTGACTCTGGATTAAATCATCGCCTATCGCCCTTCCTGGGGCGAGGAAATTCTGTTGAACTCCGAGCTCGCATCCAATTCGAACAGACTGCCTCGCGCTCGTTAATGCTCGAGCCTTGTTCCTCATTATCCAGGTACATCAGGGCACATCGGCCATGAAAATTCCCCGGACCCCCGCCCCTGGAGACTTTTTTATGCCAACGCATCTATAACTTTAAGCCTGCGACAAAAGGCTCTCTCTCCTCCTCCACGCCCCAGTCGCTCTTTTAATTTGACCATTTCATCACAATCATGAAGTTCTTTATGCGACAACGCTTGCTCATCTCAGCTGTGCTTTGCTACACGTCTATTGTTCTTGCACAGGACATTATATGTGCAACTGTCGGTGGAACGGCACGTTTCTTAAATCAATACAATTCTTGCCTTTGTGTCGCTCCGGCGCAGTCAACTCTACCTGGTGTAAGCTTGTGCTCTATTCAATCATGTACACCGATTGATCTATCGAATGCAGACTAACTGCCCAACATCAGCCTATGGTCAAGCCGGCTGTTCTCAATCGTGAGTCTCACATATGGGCACTTGGTTGAGTGTCAATCTAATATCTTAACTCAGCTGTGGACTGAACTGTTTGAATGAGGGTGGCGGAGGTGAGCATCCATGTCTCGTATTTTTGGTGGACACTAACATTTCTTCCACAGCCTGCTACATTGTATGCAACAGTGGTTACGTGAGCACAGATGGAACAACCTGCACCCCGTGCCCGGCCAATACCTTTGTTGCCACCAGCGGCAATACGGCTCTAACGGCTTGCTCCGCTTGCCCAAATGGGCAATTTTCCGTACCAGTGAGGTCCTTACCAGCAACTGAACGACTTCCGGCTCATTTCACTGTCCCAGGGATCTTCCTCCTGTGTTCCAGATTGCACTGCGGGCCAAGCCATGAGCGGCAATTCGTGCGTCCCCTGCCAAGCTGGTACATATAGCGGAGACAATGCAGCATCATGTTCAACATGTCCTGCGAATACATTCTCTGCGGCTGGCGCAAGTGGATGCACCGATTGTCAGACCGGAGCAACCTCTGATCCTGTAAGCCTCGCCGGTCCTTAATTTCTCTTCCTTGGAGCTGACGTCTCTGCTTTAGGGGTCGTCCTCCTGCACCCTGCATTGCCCCGCCGGCCAATTCATCGATGGCGGAAATAAGTGCACATCGTGTAGTGCTGGCACATTCAGCGATGCAGATTCCACTTCGTGCTCGCAGTGTCCTGCGAATACATTCTCCGCTGACGGTGCTAGCTCATGCTCTAATTGTCCGACAGGTGCAACTTCTGACCCCGTAGGTATCTTCTTAGTCCATGAACCTGTCGCTAATATTCCTTATTAGGGTTCTTCGACGTGCACTCAACATTGTAGCCCTGGTCAATTCATTGACGGCGGTAACAAGTGCACGCAGTGTAGCGCCGGTACTTTCAGTGGTGCGGATGCGGCCTCATGCTCCCAATGTCCTGCAAACACCTTTTCCGCTGACGGCGCAAGCGCGTGCAGCGCGTGCGCCACAGGCACCACCTCTGATCCTGTAAGCCTGATCGCTGGTCCATGAATTTGCTTCCCTAAATCTGACGTCTTTTCTCCAGGGATCGTCCTCCTGTACTCTGCATTGCCCCGCTGGTCAATTCATCGACGGCGGGAACGAATGCACTCAATGTAGCGCCGGGACGTTCAGCAGCGCAGATGCCACATCGTGTTCACAGTGCCCTGCAAACACCTTTTCCGCAGATGGCGCCAGCTCGTGCTCGAATTGCCCAACTGGCCAGACCTCCGATCCAGTAAGTTTGTCTTCAAAGCCTCGCCGTTTTATAACTAACTCTGCTTTAGGGATCTTCCACTTGCACTCTGCATTGTAGCCCAGGTCAATTCATTGACGGTGGCAACAAGTGCACGCAGTGTAGCGCCGGTACCTTCAGTGGCGCGGATGCGGCTTCATGCTCCCAATGCCCTGCAAACACCTTCTCCGCCGACGGTGCAAGCGCGTGCAGCGCGTGCGCCACAGGCGCCACCTCCGCTCCAGTAAGCCGACTGGTAGACATAACTCGCATTCTTCTTCTAATATATTTTTGTAGGGCTCATCAACATGTACACCACAATGTGGTGCTGGCACGTATATTAGCGGCAGCCAGTGTGACACGTGCAGGGCCGGCACCTTCAGCGGTGCGGGCGCTGCTTCATGCTCGCAATGTCCCCAAAATACCTACTCGACCAACGGCGCAAGTTCTTGCACTCGTTGCGAAAATGGTTCTACGTCACCACCGGTACGCCAACATGTCTTCTTTTTGCGTTTCATCTCATACTCATTGGGCGACAGGGCTCTTCCTCTTGTACTCGAGCATGCACGCCTGGGCAATACTTGAACAACGGGCATTGCTCTCTTTGTCTCGCTGGCACATTCAGCACCGCTAACGCGGCATCTTGCTCTCAATGCCCCGCCAACACTTACTCCGGTGCTGGTGCTGGTTCATGCAGGACTTGCCCTTGGGGCCAAACCTCCAGTCCCGTAAGAGTTCCAATATCGCAATATGACCCTGAAGCTCACTAGTTTTTGTTCTCTAGGGGTCATCCACATGTACAAAGCCATGCCCAGCGGGTAGTTTTATCACTGGCGAATATTGTAGACCCTGCACCCCCGGAACCTTCAGCCCTCGTTCCGGCTCCACCGAATGCAGTGAGTGCGCCGAAGATACTTACTCAGGATTTGGCGCCACATTCTGCAAGAACTGTCCATCTGGCTACGGCTGCGGCCGGCGTTCGCCACCTGGTCAATGCAAGCCTAAAGGTTGCAAACCTGGCCAGTTCCCGGCTCTGGGAAAATGCCAATTCTGCCCTAAGAACACATACAGCAGCGGATACATGTGCGTGCCATGTGTACGTGGATTTGAATCTGCTGCCGGTTCTGCGGTATGCAAGCCCTCATTCAACCCTCACAACATCCGCAACCTCCGCGCTGTGTAATTGTTGGATTAGTCACTATTGTTTGTTTTCGGGACCATACCATCACTCTCTTTACATTTACTCTATCGTAAATTTTGCCTATTGACTGTGGGCGAGCGTCTCATCATACGCCTTTCGGCTTGTAAGTCCAGCAGCCAAGCATAACGTATGCAACGCATACAGGTAAACCCCTGGGCAATGTGGAATAACGAGTTATCTATGACTGTCCTTGACGACTTGTCTCGTAATCGTAAACGCCTCGAGATATGTCTCTTGAAAAAGTAGTCCAATACTCAGGTAGTAAAAGAGTTCAATCACACATAACATGACGCTGACATGCCTACGGCGAACCAAAGCGAGCCCTGCATATCATGTTTCATAATCAACAAGCATGAGAACAAATACATGTAATTCGTGTCAAATAAACCCTGCAATACGCGAGACCAGACCCGAGGACGACGCTTAGAACGTGCTGGGGCGGTGGGCGACGAAGGTCGAGCGCAGCTTGCCGACCCTGTGGGGAAGAGGGAACTTGAGATGGGGAGTAAGCAGTTGCTTGATGTACGGCCGACGGATGTCTTCTGTCTTCTCGATCTCAACAACACGGAGAACCTGTTGAGGGGTGCATAAGTAATAGGCCAAGGAAGGTGCAAAGGTGAACAGAGTAGAGGAAACGGGCGGGAATGTGGATTGGGAATTGGTGCAAGAACTCACGTGGATAGACCGGAAACGGGCACGATGCCTGGCCGCCATATCCTGGTACAAGCTCTTGACGGCATCCGCGCGCGTGAGCTCACGGTACTCCTTGTACATATTGTGTGTGCCGGAGCGGGAGTCGTAACGGATCCAGATACCGAAGTTCTTGACCTTGAGGGGCTTCTTTTCGTGGATCTGGCAAAGGGGGTCAGTGGTTACGCCCAAACGCCTGCCTGTTGAGGGCTGCAAGGGGTTCTACACACAACATTGACACCAATGATTTCACCGTTGGCCTTCTTGACCTTTTTAAGTTGACTGGGGGACATAGTCAATATTGAGATTTCAGGAATAATGGCGAATCATATGAGGATTTGATACTGCAAGGTGCAAGGGAGTGGACGAGAACAGATAACGTACCGAAGGAAGTACCAGAAACGAGACTTGGCGACAACTTCGTTAGGCGCAAAGATACGCATCCGGTAAATTTTGGGAGTCGGCTCCGACTCGGTAGGCAAGTGGCGACCTACGATCTGGTATTCGATGAGGCCTCCCATCTGTCCAAAGCAAAGAGCAAGATCAAGATCAAGTCAGCACAAGGATCCAAACACAGGTCATCCAAAGCCATCGCCTGCATCCACCGACTCTACGCCTTTTATCCTGCCCATTCCTCTCGATCAAAGGCGTAAATACAGCGTAGGGTCCTCTTGGTGCGAGCGATGGGCATAGAGAGGACTCACGGTGGTGTATTGGCGGGGTTGCTTGAGGATGAGGCTTGCGAGAGGCGATCACCCAACTTTGCCGAGCGGCTAGGAGGCGTGGGAACCTTTCCGCCAATTCGCTTACCTCCGCAATGATCCAGCTTAAGCGCCCGAGCGCACTGAATGCATGTCACTCTCTTGGCTCGCTCGATATCCTTTCAGAGCCCTACAAAAATACAACATACGCGCAAAAACTCTCTCAAATAATGCCTCAGATGAGATAACCCGCATCAAAAACCCGCATCGCGGAGGGCAGAACCTCACTTCTCGGCATCGACGTCTGGAAAATATGGTGCGCGGGAAGGAGGCCCAGACGCGGCGAATCGAGGAGCTGCCGGGACGGGGCACGGTAGTGTCGCAAACACCAAATACATTGAATGTTGAGACATTTCGTGGGCTTGTAGTTCCCAAGGAACCCAAGCCTCCAGAGTCGGATGGTGAGTAAGCCTGTCGATCATTGCTTTCCTTCGCTGACTCCACTCCACATCCATAGAATGTTGCATGTCAGGCTGTGCCATCTGCGTACATGATCTCTATCAAGAGTCCCTCGATGCATACTACGAATCACTCGCATCCTTGCGCACTTCGCTGGGTGCACTCGGCATTCCAGAGGCAGAATGGCCTATCAGTGTGCGGGCATCTAAGACGTCACCACCGCGGACGGATGTCAGTGGCGACGCTTTTGCTGCTATGGAGCGGGCGTTGCAGGCTAAAAGGGAGGCACAGAGCTCCAGTTAGTTCGTGTTTATCCCTGATTTTCGCTTTGATTCGATGTGAACTAAATCATCTCTCTAGGCAACCAGATACCTGCCCAGCAACGGGTGACCACGGCTTATGGCTGGGAAAACGTCTACGAAGCTCTGCGTTGGATTTTCTTGAGTAACCGGTAGTTGGTACACGCCAACCATCGCGCCCCTTATTAGCCTATGAGTTTCATGCTCGACAGCGCACAAAGGATAGCAATAAGCTTAACCTCTTGCTGTCCTTGGAGCTCAAGGATCGTGGCCATACGCTGGAGGTTTTGAGACGGTGATGCCGTTTGAACGATGGCTGCTGCATTTAACGCACAGTGTTAATGGGCACAAATGCTCATACCTATTTGTACAACAGCCCATTGTGTTAGAAATCTCAATAGAACCAACTGAAGAGTATCATAATCAATATGGATGCACTTGAAGCGGAGACGATTCCGAGGTGATTTCATTGTCTAGCGGACGGGCCGTCAAGTGCTGGAGTACAGTTAAGGACGGCCCACTGACACACCCAAATTAAATTCATTTTGCATTGCGTTTACGAGCCGTTTGCACCAATTCCAAATTGTACAATGTCTTGAAGTAGGTGATTATAATACAGACATAAATCAGTAAGAGCATATCATGGAGAGCGATGATTGTAGATAGAGAACTGTGAATTTTACGGTTGCTGTGGCGCCGCACCGCCCACTGACACAGTCCCGATGTGGAGTCACTGTGTCACATCCACTTGACCGGGCGTCTCGGCTCGTTGCCAACTTGCGCGGTCGAGTAATTAGCTAAGGTCGCGTCCATTCACAGCTACAGTTTAACAAGAGAGTGGATATTATTGTTACATAGAGCTTAGCCTTTCCCGTCTCCAGCCTATGAAGAGCCATCACATGGGTGCACACACCCCGTAGTCCCATCTTCACTTCTGTATCGTCTTTCTCTTGTTCCTCTTGATAGAATAACACAGCTTTTTTCATGAGCTTCTCCTGTGCCTCACGAGCATTCTGCCTCCTTTTCGTTGCGGATAGCGGGCGTCCAACCATGTCAAGAGTGGGTATCGAAGACGATAACTTTCAGTAACCACATAGTAATCTCGGTCATATTAATCAGTGGCCCCGAAGGTCACATTTTGGTGACATGATCCCGCCTTGCTCTGCAGATTCCGGTTATTGCGTGAAGTATTTGAACAACAGCCTGAGAGTACTGAGAAGAAACACTCGAAAGACCTAGTTATGAATTATGGAACCCGATTTCCAATATTTTGCGCCCAGGTTCCAAGCCTGCAGGAGTCAGGAAATTGCAATGAAATAGATTTTTGGAGCTTTTCGGCTTGCTAAAGGCCTCATCATTTACAATTGGACTTTAAATTTGGTTAGAATATGTCAATATACTACAGTAATACATACAAATTTACTTGAAGCTAAAGAGTTCAAATTAAGTGATTTTCATAGGAGGTGTGTCAGTGGGCGGTGCTGTGTCAGTGGGCCGTCCTTAACTGTAGATTGCCGAGAGTTTTCGGCGGCGCCTAGGCGTGCACTAAGTCTCCCGCGCCACCATCATATATCTAATCCTTTCCTCACCTTTTTCGGCCTGCCTGATCGGAAAGAGCTCCAAAAGGTATAAGAGTTACTCGTATGGTGAGTAGAGGTGGAACACCTCTATCTTTCATATCGAGATTCGTCAGGTAATACGGATAGCCGATACTCACCTGCAAGCCATACATATCTTTTTGAGAGCAGCCTACGAAAAGCAGACTTGGTGGCAATTATCCATCCCTTCCTCGTGTGTTTTTCTCAGCCGTTCTCACTTCTATTTAACCCTTGTATATGTTATCAAGATTAATATTTAAAGAATGATGTAACAGTTGAGAAAAGGGTCCGAGCGTGGCAGAAAGCCTTGCAGTCATCGCGAAATTTTGTGGGACCTGACAATGGCTTACAAGCGATTATAATATATATCCGAGCTTATCGTCAATGTCATTCTGGTGACGGCCACGTCAAACCATACAAGGCTAGGCAGAGCCGACGGGGCCCAGCAGAAGCTACAACAATGATGCCGAATGAGCCCAATTAGGCCCAGGCCGCTACTTGACGCCCACTGATAGCACCGTTGCCGAGGAATATAATCTTGTTTACATCTGTTGTGAACCTCGCGTTAGTGTCTGCTTGATGGTCTATTGTCGTCAGTTACCATGGCGGCATCTTAGATCATAGGCCACCAACTCTACCGGTGATTATAATCCTAGTTATACATGCTATTGCTTACCTGAACTGGCTAACTGACAGCGGATTACAATCGAGTATCGTCAGTTATCCGTAGCTGTCATCATGTCATTATCACTGGCTTTCGGCTGAACTCGCCATTATGGAACTTCTGGGAAACTAAATCTGCACTGCCAGTCTGCACTTCAATGACAAAGGTCTTCCCAGACCGATATTGTCATTTGTTTGTTGCCGTTTGTCATCGGTCAGATACCCCTGAGGGTCCTTATCGACGTCAGTCAGTCTGCTCTCCAGCTATTGTCGACTATCAGCCTGATCACTCATAAGCAGGTAGCTGGGGCTTTGTCGCCGAAGATCGTTCAGGCATCCTGTTATACCTCACCGTCGGTCTGACATTATCTGTTGGCAATCGCAACAGCTCAACGGTCTGACCATTCTTGTCGCGCTACCCATTTTATTGCTCGCTGGTATATACAGAGCGATGGTTATGACCGAATGAAAGGGCTAACCGCCTCTATTGATATTAGCTAGGAAATAAGATAACAAAAGCAGACCACTAGCAAGACTATTAGGATATGATACGGAATAGCTAAGCATTGTTGACGTGGGGATTGGCCGCATCTTGAGAGCCATTTGGAACGGACGTTCCGGCGGCACCGGCGCCGTCCACGTCCGTGTTCGTGGCGGCAGCTGTAGCAGCTTCGGCGGCGGCGGCTTCCATTGCATCTCGTTTGGCCCGTATTCTGGCCAATGGGGTGTCCGTAGGTATCGGCATACGAGCTGAAATTGTAGTGGGAAATATTTTCCTGAACCGTTGCTTAGCCTGAGCTTAGAGGGCAGATAACAGGCAAGAAACCTACCGGTTCCACCATAGCAGTAGGTCATTGGTCTCAGCGCGCTCACGGGGATCCAAGAATAAATCCATACAGGTGTTATAGAAATGTTCGGTGTCTGTCACGCAATTGCTGCGAATGAAAGTGCTCTGTGAAGACAAACTGAACCGAACCTTAGAAAAGACACATGCTTCAGTGTGATTTCCTAGGCGAGCTGCTACTTGAGAGACATTACCTGCGTGGCTACATATGCAATCGAGGCAAGCATCACTTCGGTCATTCCGTGAATACTTGCGTTTCCGCTCCTTGTTGACTTGGGTTCACTGTAAAGCACAGAACTAGGCGAGGTAAATATGTGTTTATAAGCCTGAGAGTGGATGCGGTGAGATCTTCATCAATATTTCTGAGTATCTTCACGAACCTTTACGAGAAGGTGGCCCCGGAAAAGATTTTTCCAGGGCTCTTCCTCAATATATCGACAGTCTTCGTACAGGAACTTCGGCCATTGCTCTCCTGAGAAATGGATCTCGCCGCTGCGCAAACCAGCTGAAATTCTGCGGAGAAAGCATTAGTAGAGCGATGCTGAATTTGAATTAAACTTACTTCGGATCGTCCCAGTTCCATGCCGCGGGGCAAAGCAGTCGGCCTGTGAGGTGATGGTTGAACCCTCGCTCTACCTTGCTGTGTCGGAAGAGGGGTGGTGAATAAGATTCTCCCGGTTTGGTAATCCAATCAACTATGGGGCCCTTGAGACCCTTGGTGTCGTCGCTACGAGCGTTATCGATGCCCTTTTGAAGCTGGGAAAGTTTTTAGGTGGAGGTTGAAATTCCATAGTTACGAAAGAAAGAATGAAACCAACCATAGCGCACAGGTGAATGCCTGCTTCGTGAGACTCTTCCATCCTGTCTAGCAAATCAGGCACGGCCTCTACCAGAAGTGAAAAGACCTTGTGTTCTTGCTGCTCTCTGTAATAAAACACATCAATCGATCCACGGGAGAAAACATGGGTGAAATTGCCGAACACTCACTGCAATGCCAAATCGGTAAGCACCATTTCCTCTTTAAGCAAGCGCACTTCCCGTGCTATCCCTTTGGAAATGAGAGATTTAACGTTGACGACTGCACTGACAGTGCGGCCGAAGTGCCTTCCGATGTGCACTATCGGATCTGTTCTGGCTCTAATGAATTTTATTAATCGTGCAATATATGTGAGGCGGTGGCAAAGGCACTTACAGACGTTTCTTTGGAGGCAACACCAGAGCACTGTCGTAGTCTGCGCTACGCTTAATGCCAGCCCTTTGAGGCTCGTTCTCCTTGTCCGATTGCTGTGCTGGCATTGTAATGGTTGAGGTAGCAGGAGGATGAAGATAGACAAGAGAGGATTCCAGCCAGAGCACCCTACTTATAGCAGACAGATTGGTTAGAGTCGGGACCAATTACAATGTAATTGTGTTGCAATGTTTGTTACTGGCTCAACCTCAGGCTGTAAACAAGAACAACCAGTATGTCACGGTGGCGGGTCCGAGCCGCTGCCACCCAATTCATGCCTGCTGGCGGTTAACGATACTGAACAACCTGATAATACTGGCCAGGATTTCTCCATGCTCGACTCCGACCCTCATAGCTCTGATTCGGACGAATCGTACGCCTATTCCATCTCAACCAAAAACGGCAACAAGTATAACAACCAAATCCACCATTTCGAGAGATTCGGCTGGCCACCAGGTTGGGAGTTCAGGAACCAATATACTCAGTTGGGAGACTCGGAACTAGAAGATCTTGCGCCCACAGACGGCTCCCATTCAAGCCCAAATAGGGTTGAAACGCTTGACCTTGAAGTTAGCTACTCACAGGTGAGCTTTGAGTATGCCCTCCAATTGGCATAGGTCCTCACATTACTTAGGAATATCCGACCACCCAGTACGAAGAGAAAGCCGTTCAAGCAGATTTTGGACATGTTACATTGCGCACATCCCCAAAGTGCCACTGCCACTGCCAGTGCGACAAGCCGGGATCGATACTGCATTCTAAAGCTACAGCCCGGAATTTGAGCGTGAACGAGGGGTGGATAAAGACGGGAGTAATAGCGCAAAGACTCGGGAAGCGGAAGCGAGCACAGAGTATGGTCGGCGAGTTGATATATAGGGAAGGGCACGAGAATGTTGGCAGTTACAAAAAGAGAAGGGCTTCCAGTCTTAGTGTCTAATATTGATGTTAGTTCGGCTAGTCAATCGAAATGTGAAAGCTCACAACTTGTAGGCAATGGGACGGGCCTGAAGCAATCACAGTGAACGTGATGATCCAACGGCACCATTTGAGGCCACTTGGTCGGCCTTCAAGTTGGATTTATCAACGACTGGGACGTTGGCTGTGATCCACAGCATTGCTTCTTCGTCAGTAGTGCGTTTTGTGCTCCGAATTCTGTCCTTATTCGAATTGAGGGATTTCAGATCACAGCATCCGGGATGAGTATCCCGCAAACTAAGTTTGAATAGCGATGAGCTTGATTGAAGCGAGTTATCAAAGCAAGGGCGAGTACTCACAGATGGTCAATAAGACCGCATCTTCCGAACCGTCTCGGACAGATAGGGCAGATAAATACAAAAGCTGGTGATGGTAGTGCACGCAATCCCTTAACCGCAAGCTGGTTTTTCTCCCTTCGTTTGCTCCTATGGCGTGATTTTCTGGTACTAGTGGAGGGCTCAGGCGTCAGAGGCACGGGATTATCAGCATGCTCATAGAAAGAACCGGTGGATGCATTTCGGTCGCTCGAGTTCGAGTCAGCATGAACCACTAGTAATTCGAATTTAAATCAACACATTTTCGGCTCTTATGAATATAACGAACCTGCATGCTTTCTGTATTCAGATCCCGTGCGTTCTGTACACATTGCAGGATGGGGTGGGCGGCGATGATGAGCTCGTGACATGACATTCTCTTCCTTTTCTACAAGGGAGCACCAAGCATGCCATAGCGTGTTGTAGAGTTGGAGGACATCGTCTCCATTCCCTGTGGCTACTCGATGGAGACGAAACTCGGAGGCAAGAGCTTGAGTCTTGGCCAGGTTGTCAACATCAACAAAATCATACGTGATTTTGATAGCATCTGCAGCGTTACTAACCTGAGTGGAACAAGTTTAGCAGCCGCTCAAGTGAAGAGGTGCAAGAAGGAACTTACTTGATGTGCACAACCTGCTGGAATGAAGACAGCATCACCAGTGTACTGTAGTATAGTGTAAGGTCGCACACCCCATGATTCAAAGAGTTTCCTTAGTGAAGACGGTGTCATGCATACGGTCTGTGAATGGATAGGGTCACTGGTGAATGGATGGCCCATGTCCACTGTTAAGAATTGGCGGAGAGCGTCTGATACAACCGCGGGGAAGATGTGCCACGTTGCATAGCCAGGAATACCTGGCCCGATGTCAGCTGACCACACCATGACATTGATCGCACTTGTCGAGTCCATATGAAGTACCGTGGAGCCGGAGTGCTCGTCATCTTGCTTGGTGCCTTGGGCGATATAGGCCTTGGGACCTGTGAGAAAATTGGTCCAAATCTCATAATTACGGACATATTTTATCACCCACCAAGGTCCGGCATGGGCCCTACCTCAGTCGGCATATGCGCGGCCAAGTGGCCGACTTCTATCTGTACACCAGAGACTACAATAGGTAAGCCATTGGCCCAAGCCTGCTCGAATTCGCTTGACTTCATTGACGAATGAGTGAAATAGATGGCTTCTGTGCTCTGGGGCGCATACAAATCTTCAAGTGGC
>JACXVL010000316.1:0-77514 GCA_014898675.1 Athelia sp. TMB
CATCAACTGCCGAGTCGACCTCGGTGATACACGTAGTGAACATCTTCTGACATGTAGCATCCGAGCTAATAACGGGGGGTGCGGCGGCAGTGCAACCATTAGAGTTGACGGTAGCACTGTATTGGAAGTAGTCTGCAAAGTTCTGTGCAGGAACCCCTCCAGTACATTTCGCAGTCCTGTGTGTTTGTAAGATCTCAATTCGGGTCAAAGTGGGTTTATGACCTACCATACGGCGATACGATTGTAGTAGTCGATGACGACGCTGGCGTTCGTCGGATACGGTCCGTTGGTGCCTCCGAGGTGACTGTAATATCCATCGATCCAGTTTTGCTGGGTGATCACTTTTCCATCCGTAGAAATTGACGCAAAGACCTATTCCGACTCATCAGTACAGTGCACTCGTCATGAATACAGAGGAGTACTGACTTTGGCCGGAACTCTTGGCTCGTTGATAGACGTCGGAGCGGTCCCTTTAGTGCCATTGTTGACGGTAGAGTAGATTGAGGCGAGGAAATCGTCGACGGGATGCTGACCTCCGAAGCAAGAGGCGCCAAAAAGGCACTCCGCATAGGACCACGGGTTGGATACCTTTGCGTTGACGCTGGAGGCGCAGATGTGATGCATCTGCGCACAGGAACCGTTATCCCCAGGATCACCTGACTGGCGCGCGGACATTGGGACTGCCGAAGCAAGGAGGATGGAAGACAAGAACGCTGGGATTGCGCGGAGGAACATTATGACAAGAATAAAGTGAAAAGAAACGATGAGGAAAAAATTGATGAGTCTGCTTGACCCCCAGAGAGAGTTTATATATGCTTTGAGATCGCGGACCAATCAGCCCGCCGAATAGTCTTGATCTTGTGAAGAAAGCCTTGGGGGATGATCTCCACTACATACCTAGGGTCCAATGATGGACGTCTCCTCGACACATGTACAGGTTGGCAAGGTCATAGTTGGCCGGAAAGGATCTGCAGGTCAAGATTGGCTATGAGCCATTTGTAGTCAAAGTAAACATATAGCGTTAGCAGGCCCGAATAGCATACTTGCGGTGCATGCCTGCTCATGCTAAGCCCCAGCCGCTGAGCATCGCTCCTATATTCAAGCTCAAGCGGTTCAACTTGCAAAGCATTCGTATGATATACGGGCATATGGTCCGGCGAATGGGTGGCAGTGCGAGTGCAACTACCGTGCGGGTTCAACATACCGAGAGCGAGCAATGCATCAGCGGTGCTTTGTCGTCGGGATATCTCAGCGGGCTGCAACTCCCGGTTGGATGATGGAAACGAAGAGCCAAGAAAAACGAGGGCAGTTTCCACTAATGTGATAGTCGGCGACGGCAGTCACCAACACGTCAAGCAGCATCGGATGTTCTCCGTTACTGAATATCCATAAGCGATGCACAGCATAATGTAGCACACGAATCATCCCCTGAGGTATGGATGTAGTATGAGGTTCCAGTCTCAGCCCGCTAGCTAGCCACTCGAGTATGCACATCATCACGCAGAGTGAATGCAAGCAATCGAGTGAGTTGCGGTTCATCATCTCGACTGTCATCGATAGACTGGTTTGTTGAGGTATACAGCATGTTCAAAGATCCGGGTTGAGGTCGAGATCCAAGTCGAAGAACTGCTGCTGAGGACGGTTATCTTGTCTGTAGATGCTTGCGCCCGGGCCCAAGCGCGGCGGTTCACCAGCTGTGGGCGACGGGCTTGGTGCTACACATCATAACTGTCAGTTCCGCGCGGGCACGGCTAACAGATGGACTCACGTCTCCCAACTGAATGGGACTCTCCAAGAGTCCCTAGCGGAGCCTCGGCATTGAGACGCCCCCGACGCATCTTCTCTTCGTTGGGGAATGGGGGGAAGAAAAGAGGCGGTGGCGGTTGACCGGGCAGTGTAAGATCTGGCATATTTGGAGGAGCAGAGGTGAATGCGCTCAAGCTTTGCGCGTAGGCGAGTAACTCGGGATATGGTATCGAGGCTTTTCGAAAGTCAGTCCAAAAATATCTCAACCCGACAAAACCATTATACAGACCTGATTTTGCGGCTTCGATAGCTTTGCACCGGGTGTCGCCTTCTTCGACCATAATCTCCAGTTCTCGTTTCCCGCTTTCCAGCTCGCTGCAGATTTCTCTCCACCGGTGCTCAAGGTCAAGCACTTCTTCCTTGAGTTTTTCTATTCTTCTTTGTTTAGTTTGATGAACGCGGGCCAGCTGGATAGCCTGAGCCAAGGCCGCATCGCAAGCAAGAAATGAGGCTATGGAGGGCGGTGGCGGGGGCTTCGACTGAGGAGGCGAAAGCGAAAGAAATAGAGTTTGGGAGAGAGATTGAAGTTCATTTAGGGGTTGGGAAAGAATAGCATTCATAGACGAAGGACCAGCCTGAGGGCGCGGCATTGTGGTCGAAGTGTCCTGTCCAACGGGCGCTAAATATGCAGTGATTACTTCCTGCTACAACATCAAGCCTTCAGCGGGCTACGCGTCGGATTTGCGCAAGGCGTGACAATGTCTCAAGTGTCATTCGAACAACAAGGGTAGATCCGATGAGTATGTATGCTATTCTGTTTCTGACTTGCTGTAACAGCAACACAGCGGATCATGCGCCCACATATCCGCCACGCCCAACTATCATCAATGAAGTTTACCACGACGAAGAGTCTTACGAACTCTCAGAATCTGGGGAGCTCTTCAGCTCTCAAAAGCTTGGCCAAAGCGACGCACAACCGACCTACCAAGATGGCAATTCCATTGACTGGCTGAGAGAGGAGGGTGCGGAACGGGAGAGGGTTCGCCTTCTACACTCGCACCGGGGTCTACGAGCCCTATTTATTCCATTCATGGATGCCTCTAGTATGTGGCTCGTGATTGTGCTTACGGGAATCGGTATTGGTCTCACTGGTGCGTTTACTCTTGGCGACGTGACCACTCTCTGACCGATCGCGTAGGAGCGTGGTTGGATGTGCTGGTGAAGTGGTACGAGGCTGATCTTGATATAAGTGCATTGCTCACATCTATCAACACATAGGTTATCGGACCTGCGCGAGGGTCGATGTGAACATGGGTTCTTCTACAATCAACCTACATGCTGCAGCGGCTTCACCGGTACCAACGCTTCTTCTCTGGATATAAATACCCCTTACTCACAAAGCTATCAGCCGGTGAAATATGCACGGATTGGAAGACATGGGGTGAATTCCTATCTATAAGATTTATACTGGGCCAGTCCCTTCTGCATTCATTCGTCTATGTCACTTTAGCGGTGTGTATGTTCTCTCGTGTGCAGATTGTTATGCGCTAAGCTAGCTGCAGGTTGTATTCGCCGGAAGCTCTGCCGTTCTTGTCAGTGTTTATGCCCCTTAGTAAGTTGTATCTGCTCTGTGTCAAAGGCTTCTTTTGACCATTATACCCCCGTAGCGCATTTCATACCGGCAGTCAGTGAAAAATCTCTCTTGGCCCATTTCACCCTACTTACCAAGAATTTCTGTAGTCCCTGAGATAAAGGCGGTAAATGAATCACTATGCACGCACGATGACTTCCACTGACGTAACCTCAGATTCTTAGCGGTTATGTTCTCGACCGGTTCCTTAGCCCATGGACGCTTTTGATCAAGTCCCTCGGTCTTGCACTGGCAGTGGCATCCGGTCTGTCGTTGGGTAAAGAGGTAAGCTTTGAGGAGGCTGGGTGTCATTTTCAGGCTTGATTGACTTCGAGTTATCCAGGGCCCATTAGTACATGTTGCATGTTGCATGGCATATCTACTGTCCCGCATGTTTAAACAGTTTCGGAACAATGAAGGTAATCTTTCAGTCTGGCATGTACGATTGAAGAAGCGCAATTTGAGCATGGCTTCATTCAGCTCAGAAGCGTAGGTTACTGGCTGCCGCTGCCGCTGCGGGTGTGTCTGTAGCATTTGGAAGTCCTCTTGGTGGTGTCTTGTTTGGGTTGGAAGGTATGCTGACCTCTCCTTTTACTATTGTCCGAATTGACATATGTTAGAACTGGATACTTTCTCCAACGAAAGCGATGTAATGTGGCGGGGGTTTGTCACATCTGTAATTGCGGCCATGTCTCTTCAATATGTCAACCCATTCAATACGAACAAATTGGTGTTGTTCCAAGTGACTAGTGCCGCCGATACGTGGAGGGCATTTGAACTGGTGCGTTTCTATTTATTGCCTGTCGGAACCCTGCGATGTCTAATGGAACACTAAATGGCAGGTGCCGTGGGTGTTGCTCGCCGTTATGGGAGTGAGCTGGCCTATTTCTTGAAATCCGATGGCAGCCGATGAACTAATGTTATAGCACAGGGGGTATTGGGCTCGCTTTTGATCAAGTTGAATGTCATGGTCGCGGTCTATCGCAGGAACAGCCCTCTAAACGACTGGCCTATTATCGAAGTGGTCTTCGGCAGTGCTGTTACAGCGGCTATCAGCTATCTCGTAGGTCAAAACGACTCCGATTAGCAAACGGAAGCTTACCTTTTTGCAGATTGTCTTTTCTAGGTTCTTTGTTTACTTTGCATACAATCGATACCTCAACGCTGACGGATTACAAGGGTGCAAACTTCAGAGCTTGTGGCCAACTTGTTTCAAGAGTGCGATGTCAATAAAGCAGACTATCATGGCCTCTGCAAGTAAGTGCTGTGTTCTCCCTTATGTGCTGGCTCTAAATTCAGTCAAGTCCGACTGCGATGTGGGAAAATGTCTTCTTGCTTGTCGTCACGGCGTTCATGAAGATAGCTCTAACTGCATGGACGTTTGGGATGTTGGTCAGTGTTCCTACCACAATCGCTCTCAATTTCTCATCATTTCATGTTACAAGGTTCCTGCAGGTATATTCCTACCCACAATCGCGATTGGCGCATCTCTTGGTAGAGCCGTCGGTCTTTTGACGTGTGTACAATGGTCATCCATATGAAGCCGCAGTGCTCATGTCCTCCGACTAATTTAGGCAAGGCTTGCATCGAGCCTATCCTACAGCTTGGGTTTTCGCTGCCTGTCCGCCTGACCCCACAGTCCGCTGCGTGTCACCGGGCTTCTACGCAGTCATAGGAGCTTCCGCGATGCTCGCTGGCGTAACCAGAATGACTAGTGAGCCCCTCTTTGTTACAAACACCAGTAATGTAATCTGACATCATCCAGTCTCATTAGTTGTGATTTTGTTCGAGGTTGGTAGTAGGAGTGATTTAGCTGATGCGCAATCACTGATGGTATTATTCAGCTCACAGGAGCACTGTCGCATGTGCTGCCCATCATGATATCCGTCGTTATATCTAAAATGGTCGCAGATGCTTTTGGGAAGGACGGAATTTACGGTGTCTGGATAGCGATGAGAAAGTATCCCTGGTTGCCACCCGTCGATTATCGAGACAGGGGGGAGACGGCCGCCCAGATCATGACGCCTGTCGAGAGACTTGTCGTACTCGAAGATGGATGTTCACTCAGAGACATTGGTGCGTGCCATTTCACAGCCTCCACGACACCTCCAGTTGATGCTTGGGCATGCTTGTCAAGATAATTTGGTGAAGAAGTTCGATTATCACGGCTTCCCTGTCGTGCGCGGAGCGGAACTTGTGGGGTATGTCACCCGTGATAAGCTGATGATGACTATCGAGGGCTTGTTTTCCCGAGAGCCAACACCCTCGCCGGAACGCCGTTGTTCTTTCTCGGAGCGACGGCCTGACCAAAACGTGGACGATTTGGAGATCTTGTGTAGCCTTTTGGAGGAAGCCACACTGCAGTTACGGAAGGAGCTACCCCAGGAGCTGGTGGTATCCATGTTTCAAAAGCTGGCAAGTTGCTTTCAGGTTGAGTACATATTCTCATCGAATTGACTATTTATTTCCCAGAATCTGCGATACATATTGTTTACGCACGAGGGCAACCTGACGGGTATGGTGAACAAGACAGATATTGTGGGCTTGCTGCACAGGGACTTTCAGCATACTGCTGCGCTTTACTAAATAACTTGCTTGTAATGTCATCGCATTGTCTCCAGCTACGCAGACGTCATGAGCCGATTTAAAGGTTGCTTGGCCATGCTACCTTGATTTTGGGGGACTTGTCAATTGTCGGGCCGCCTCGGAAATGAAATACAGTCATGGGCGCTTAGCAATTTTTATCACCATCCCCGTTGCCGAGTGACACCGACTTGGCACCGACTCCACAGATGTTGCAGAAGGATGGCCGCCGGACAAATTATCCTTGGGATCCTTTCTAAACTAGTACTACCACCATGCCAGGAGGAAGCACACCGCCGAGGGACGACATTTCCCTTCCCACTCTCTCTATTCCCAAAGAGCATGATTACGCGCCCCCTTTCGAGCACATACACACCGAAACATCGCGCTTAGAGCATTCAGGAGAACATTCCCAAGAGGACGTTGCCGGATCGGAAGGAGACAGTGACACTGATACGGATGCTACCAACTCATCCGATGAGTTTAATTGGGATGAAGAAGAGGAAGAGGCGAAGGAAACCACGCGTCTTGCGGGCACCAAGGCAAAGCGGGGCAGAGCCTTATACCTTGCCTTTATGAAGCTTGCCAGGCCTGTACGGGTTGTCTTACTCGGCATCCTGGGCGCAAGCATCCTCATCACGCCTCTCATAGTCGTGGAGCTCCGGTTTAAGTCAAGTCCCGTGAGGTCTCAAGTGCATATGTGGTCGCTTTGGCTTTCGATCATCTGGGCGTCCAGCTGTGTCACATATATCGTTGTTGATTCTCTCCCTCGATTATCTGTGGCTTTGATTGTATTATTCGGCGGACAAGTAGAGCGACTGAAGACCGAAGTAGAGGTATGTAGCATCCTCGTGCGGAGAAGCATCCACACTAATGTGTTCCTTACCAGCTGATCCTCGCAGTATCAGCTTGGCTGAAGCTGTTCATAGATGTCTCTTGTGCGTGGATCGCATTGGGCGTGCTTGTCCAGTTCTATAAACCTCAAGGCAGCTATTGGTACATCATCAACAGAGTCATGCAGGTCTGTCCTCCTCATCCCCGTGTGTATCGTTCAATGCTGATGAGACTCGTGCAGGCTCTTTTCACTGCCAGCATTCTGTTTCTTGTCGAGAAGCTATTCCTACGATTCGTCGCCATCAACTTCCACAGAAAGGCTCTTTCAGAGCGATTGGCGGAAAATCGGCTGGGTTTGAAGGCCCTTGACCGCCTGTCCAATGCGCAGCCTGTCGCGAAAAAGTCCCCCTACGGCAAGCGAGGCCACAAGAGCCCAAACACTGCATCTATTGATTTCTCTGCCTTCTACGGGCGTAAACCCTCGAGCAAGGAGCAAGGAGCAGGTGAGACCAGCGGTACTGCTAGCCCAGTCACGAAACCGACCCACAGCAAGACACGTTCGGGGCACGAAGAAAGGAGGCGGAAACGGAGAAAGGCTATGGCGTCCATCATCGTCGACCAAGTTGGAAGCGCTATTGGTCAAGTCACTTTGAAGAACTCAAAATTCAACAGACAAGGAGAACTTGGCGGATTATCCTCTGCTCGGAAACTAGCTCGCAAGCTATTCACTACGCTCAATGATGTTTACCCTCCTCGTTCCCACTTGGTGGTCGATGATTTCATCCCCTACTTTCGGTCGACATCCGAGGCTGTAAGTGTTATCAGTGGCATCAACTGTGCCTTGCTGATCCATTCACTTGCAGCAAGAGGCCTTTGCTCTTTTTGACAAGGACGGAAACGGTGATATCAGCAAGAGAGAGATGCGTGACGCAGTGCAGCGCATTTACCGCGAGCGCAAATCTCTAGTTGCAAGTTTGAAGGTTTTTACTTGACTTGCCATACCAATACTTCGCCGCTGACGTGAGGATACCAGGACGTCAGTTCTGCTGTTTCCAAGTTGGATTATGTCTTGATTGCGATTACTCTGATACTCGTTGGCTTCATTTGCTTGTTGATATTCAATCGGAGCGACACTATCACGTCTCTCGTGCCTTTGGCCACGATCTGCCTCGGGTTTTCGTTCATCTTTGGGCACACTTGCCAGCTTCTTTTCGAATCTGTGTGTATTCTCTATTTTCTTTCGAGTCAAGGTCTGACGATCTTGCAGCTCATCTTCATCTTTTCAACCCATGTATTTGATGTCGGTGATCTGGTGATGATTGACGACCAAGTGAGTGATCAATCATTCCCGCGAGACGGTTGGCTGACTCAAGACACAGCCCTTGCTTGTTCGCGAATTTGGACTGTTCGCCACGACTTTTCGTCGAGTGGACGGTCAGGAGATCATAGCGCCGAATAGTCTGCTTAACAGCACCAAATTGGTTCATAACCTGCGACGCAGCGGCTCCATGTGGGAAACAACTAACCTAACCATTTCCTACTCGTGAGTTGCTGCCTTGACCGGCAAAGGGTCTGTAGACTAACCGTCCCGTTCAGCACCCCTCTTGAAATTGTAGAGCAGCTCAAGACCAAGCTCCGCCAGTACATCAACGATAACAGTCGCGACTGGGCAGGTTTCGACATGAACATTGACCGCATGGAGTACCAGAATGCTATTTGGCTCATTGTCGCCGTTCAACGTGAGTCGCGTTGCTACTTTGTCGATGCAGCGCAATGCTAAGTGTATCTGCAGATCGCCCCAACTGGCAGGACTGGGGAGGACGATGGGGCCGCCGTACCGCATTCATGCGACATCTCAAGACTGTCCTCGAAGAGCTGGATGTCAGGTACACTATGCCTGTCCAGCCCATCCTGATGCCCAATAAGCCTTCCTTCCCCAACGCATCACCACGAATGCGACACCAACCTTCGCCATCCTTCCAAAGCACGGAAAGTAGGGAAATGATGGGAAATGCTGGCTCGTTTCAAGGGAGCTACGACTTGAATCGTGCACCTACTCGCAGCTTGCGTCCCGGTGATTCAAGCTTCCGATGATTCGTGGCCAGTGGCCACCTGGCAATTTTGGACCTTTTTTGCGCATTTTTCAGTATCATCGCTCTGCATAGACATCACTTCTCCCATAGATTCTTCATTCATTCATCACAGATATAATAACATCGATAGCGCTCGTAACTCCCTAAAATCCGCGTTGAATCAAATTCGGTGCACTGAAGCCGCCGGCAACGCGTTGGTGTGGCGTCCGCCACAAGCGTGTGTTGCCGTAAAGGAGACTTGTTGATCGATCATCGGGACCCGAGGTTTCACTTTCCATTCTTTTCGACGTCTTCCTCGGTGTCATGTCGTTCTTTTCATGACCATCCTATGATGAATAAATCCGGCGAGAATATACCATTTTCTTTGTAAGTATCCGCCATCTCCAGCCACTCACGCTCGCTCAAATTCGGACAGTTTTGTGTCCTTGCTTCGCGAGATATCTCGCATCCGGCCTCGTTCTCTGCGAGACTTCTCCGCCGACAACAATGGTCCTAGAGAAGTGTTCAGGAAGTGGGTTGAAAATCTTCGGCGAAGATTTTCCCCTCTTCCTGACGGTACGACGGCGGCCGTTTTCCTTATCCTGTTTCCCGAGGAAGACTCCCGGCGCAAGTACGGGATGCAAGAAGCCAGATTGGCACAAGAGCTTGCAAACTGCCTTGGAGTCTCTATGAAAGGGAGGGGGGAAGCTCTGCGCCAATGGAATGGCGAAACTGCAACTGGCTGTCTCGGAGCCGAAATAGGCAAAGTTGTGGACAGCGCATCTTCGGTGAGAGCCATGGTTGCTAGGATGAATTTCAGAGCTCACCTTATGATCAAGCTTGATAATTCACATATTAGTCCCTTGAGCCTCGCAGACGTTGAAAGACTTCTCAACGAACTGGCATCCACCTCGGCATTTTCTGACCGTACTTTCCGCCAAAGCCTTCCATCCGTTCCTCGTTCGAGGAACACGATTCTTCGAGACCTTTATCGCTCCATCCCGAGCCTCGACGCGGCGTTCCTGACGCAGATCATTCTGAAGGATATCCGCCCCCTCCTATACCCCCTCTCGGAAACCCACTACACAGTGGCTTTGACGAAATACAACACGAAAGCGGTGGCTACTCTCACTAAGGAAGCGGCCATGATGATCTGGGATCCCAGTGGACGTATGCTGAGAACGTACAAAGTCCGAGCGAATCTCTATGACGCCGCTCGTACCTGGGAGTTGGAACCAGAAAACGCCTACACACCAGATCCACAACTAGGCAGTCCAATAGAGGTTGACCATTTGCAACTTACGCGCGTAAAGACAGAAGTGCTGACGCGATTGAAAGATACCCAAGTCTGTCAAGGGCCGAGGATGCCTTGATGCGCTAAAACATTTCCCGCATTCTGAGCGAGTGTGGGCAGAAACGAAATATGACGGAGAGCGTGCCCAGATTCACGTCGATGTTCGAGAAGACGGCACCTCACATATCACCATTTTCGGTAAGAGTAAGAGGGACTCGACGCTTGACAGATGGGGCGTTCATGAGTACGTCAGCTTCAAATCTGTCTGCCACAGATATCTCTACTAACGTGCTCACCTCAGGATCGTGCGGAACGCTCTGGGTCTTGGTGTAAACCCCTCTGGTGGCCCTGCTTCACACAAAATCACGAATATCATTCTCGATGCTGAGATGGTCGCTTTCAGCGACCGGCGCAATAAGGTGGACGGTAAGGAGGCCGTCACGATCACTACTAGCAAATTTTAACCACTTCGTCATAGAATTCTGGAGGATCCGCAGCCTGATCACAGCCACTGCCCGAGGGGCCAGAAGCAGAATGTTTGCACCGGCCCGCCCCGAAGGCCAAAGCGGTGCAGAAGGGTGAGCCTCGTGCCTTTGCATACGATCGGAGAACTGTGCTCATATTGTTTGCGTGCTAAGCGTGTCCCAGGCCTCATTGGCGTCAGATGCATCAGACAATGGCACACGGCACCTCGCCCTCGTGTTCTTTGATGTGCTCGTACTAGACTCCAAATCATTGCTGCACACGCCTTATTCATCTCGCCGAGCTCTTTTGGAGTCAGTGATCCAAATAACTCCCGGACACGCCATGCTCGCTGAGCGATTTCAAATATCGCTGAACGGACCTCGTGGTATCCAAGGCGCTGCGGAGCAGCTGCGTGATTTCTGGGCGACGAACATTGCCGAGTGCGAGGAGGGCCTCGTCCTGAAAGGAGATGAGGGCTTCTACAATCACTATCGCTCGCCATGGGTAAAGGTGCGTTGCTCAGGATGCTTCGAAGAATTTATCTAAATTATATTATAGCTAAAGAGGGATTATATTCCGGGCTATGGAGACACTGTTGATTTAGTCGTGCTGGGGGCTTCTTGGGAGAAGGATCGTGGCAGGGAATTGCGCGGTAAGCCGTCTGATCACACATCATGATGCTGAGACGCTGACCAGCCTGCTAGTTGCGCCAACCGCATACACGACGTTCTATGTTGGAGGGCTGGCAAATGCATGTGCACTGCGGAAAGACGTAAGCACTTTCCTGTCTTTCATCACTTATGTTCATCCTTGCCTGCAGCCAGTGACTAGGCCTCATTTTGAGTGCCATTTCACAGTATCATATGGTCTAACTCGCGAACAGCTAGAGGAGGCAAACTTCCTGATTAAGAGTTCCGATCCAATACGATTCAATCCGGAAAGAAGGGTGCGGAATCTGCTCTGTGAAATCGCTTATATTCGATACTGAAGCATAGCGGAATGTTAGATTCCCAAAGGCCTTCCATATACTTATAACTTATACTCTGGATTACCAGCACCTGCTGTCATCTTTCAAGAGCCCTTGCTCGCGGAACTCTTTGGCGCAGGCTTCACCAAGTCACCAAAAAGCATGGTGAGTGAAAGATCACCGCTAAAGTCATACGCTGAAGCTTCCTCAAGCATTATGAGCTCCGTTTCCCCCGCCTGGTCAAGCTGTATCGACCTTCGGAGCGGTCCTGGTCCGATGGCGTCACCCTGGAAGACTTGCACAAAATAGCCCGCGAAGCCGTTGGGCGAGATCGGAGTTCTAAAGGGATCGAGGACTGGACGAAAGAAATGTGGGGCCAACAGGGAAGTCCCGGGATCGCGTGCGAGCAGAAGCGCAAGCGCCGGGTGTCGGATTGGATCGAGAGGCTGGAGACCATCGACTGTGTGAAGGCCAAGAGACCCAGACGCTCAGAGCCGGGACCGAAGGCACCTTCGCCTCTGAAAGACAGACGTGTGATTAGTGGCGGCCGAACAGCCCTGGACGCCAAAGCTCTGGGGTCAATGACTAACCTGACATTTCCGATTCCTACGCCGCCGCCTTCGAGCCCGCAAGCTGCAGAACCGCGCACCCCGCGCAAAAGGACCGCGCCGAGAACGCCCCCGACATCCCCAGCTCGGCGTACAGGCCTCAGTATCGGTTCCCCTCTGCGTAACTTGCGATCTACTGCCACTCACAGCCCGGCGCGTGAAGAGACATCTGCCATCTCAAGGTCGATCACCATATTCCAGTCTGCTGAAGAGGGATCACCGAGACACCCTTCCTACAACGGGGCCGCGGACAATGGGCACGAAATTACTGCATCTTTTCTCGCGGAGAAGTTCGTCTGGCTGGCTCGACCGTGCAACACACCGAGGCCGAAGGGCCAGGCGTCCACTCGCGAGCTGCTTTCCGGTGCTATGCGCTTGCACTCGCTAGAATCGCTGCTCATGGGGTGCGCATGGGCTCGACCCGATGGCGGCCTTCCCGCGGCGGCTCGCCCCAGACCTGGGGTTATCTTCGTTGACTGGTCCACACCGGAGGGCCAAGAATGGGGGCGGCGGTGTATGGACGTGCTGGAAGAGAAGGCAAAGACGGCACCGGCAACTCGTCGTCCCGTGTGGGTGTTTGAGACGACCGCGCTCAGCCTTGACATATTCAGACAGCTGGATGTAGACCCAGAGGCTTTGGCTCTGCGGAGATTTGATTAATTTATCCAGATATTTATAAGCGATTATCCAGTCATAAAGTATAAATATGCTTGGGGAAAAAGTTTGGCCAATTCAGGTATTTGCCGCTTCAGTCTATCCTGGTCGTAGGAGAAAATGCGGGCCATCGCATGGCGAAGTGACTAGTCATAGTTATCTGATTCACATATGGGCTAGTCATGATCGATTATCGTGAAATTACTTGAGATATACGAAACATAAATCTACAGGTGCGTGTCTGGCTGGGTGTCGCCCCAACCCCGGACACCATGAACCCATCAAGTTTAACGCGCAGCCTCGACCACCTTCGCGTCAGCCTTGCATGCCTCCCATCTTGATCCATGAACAAAATCCGACAAGTCAATCTCTGTCAGGCTAGGAGCCACGACAGCAACATTACTTGGCCATACCACTCCCTGCTGATTCCACGGAGGAATCCAAAGCAGCAGCTCAGAAGATGCGGTCATGATCCAACCATTCTCTAATTTGCAATCATGTCTGAACTCGGGAGGAGCATCTCTACTGTCGGCGCTGTGACCTTTCAGCACGATATCAACTTCCATGGGTTGTGTTGATACTTACCTGGCTTTCATCTTGGCTACATCCCAGATCCGAATAGTGTTGTCCCAAGACGCCGAGGCGATGTGTGTTCCATCCGGCGAATACACCACAGACTTCACATGCCCACCGTGTACTTTTATTGGCACTCCCACTGATTCCTTAGTTTCTGCGTCCCACATTCGCACAGTCTGGTCCCGAGATCCTGATATAATGCTCTTCCCATCGGGCGAGTAAGCGACACATTCGACAGCCTCGTCGTGTCCGAGTAAAGGTGATCCAATAACCTCGCCACATCCAGCATCCCATAGGCGAAGTGTCTTGTCATTGGAGCCTGACACAATGCGCATCCCGTCTGGCGACCATGCAACACAGGTGACAGTTCTTGTGTGCCCGCTAAGTGCGCTCACTTGTTCACCAGTCTTGACGTTCCAAATCCGAAGTGTCTTGTCTGCACCACTTGAAACAATCTGCATCCCATCTGGGGAGTATGCAACTGAATGCACACTGCCGTTATGTCCTTTGAATGGCTTCCCTAAAGCCTCGCCGCTCTTCGTGTCCCATACCCGAACCGTCTGGTCAACGGAGCCAGAAACTATTTGCGAACCATCTTGCGAGTACGCAAAGCAGTAGACTTTATCAGTATGACCTTTAAGTACGCCTGCTGCCGAGCCAGTCAGAGCATCCCAGAGTTGCATGGTGCTGTCATCTGAGCTCGAGACGATATGGGTCCCATCTGGTGAATATGAGATGGTAAAGATACCACGACGAAGCCCCACTGAGATTGGTGCATGCATCGGCTGCCCGTTATTCACATTCCATGTCTGAATCTTGCCTTCTACACTGCCCGAAGCGATGCTCGTCCCGTCCGGCGAGTAAGCTATAGATAGGAAAGTATTTGATGATCCTTGCGATGCTGCTCTGGCCGCTTCGAATCCCACTGCTTCCGTATTCCATACCCGGACTGTGGCATCGGCTGAGCCGGAGACTATGTGTTTTCCATCTGGCGAGTACGCGACGGAGAAGACCGCGCTGGCATGCCCTTCCCATGGCGCCCCCACTGGCTTCCCTGTCTTTACATTCCACACGCGGATCGTCTTGTCATATGAGGCAGAAACAAGATGCGCTCCATCCGGAGAGTAAGCTACCGACAGAACGATACCAGTGTGCCCTTCGAGTAGCCCCACTGCCTGTCGGGTCTCGGCGTCCCAGAGCCGAATCGTGTTGTCCGACGAGCACGATGCAATTTGTGTCCCATCTGGCGAGTACACAACACAATTGACTGCCTTGCGGTGCCCTGAGAGTGGCCGCCCAACAGCATTACCTGTCTCCGTGTCCCATATGCTAACAGTCGTGCCTTGACTGGAAACAATATGCGATCCGTCTGGCGAATATGCCACGCACCAGATCCCACCATGATCATATCGAATACGCCGCTTCGAAGCACCACCATTCTCAGGCTCCGCACCCCATATGCAAATGGTACCATCTTCCGAGCACGAGATGACGTGCTTTCCGTTCGGCGAGTAGGCAACGTAGTTGACTTCATCATTATGCCAAAACGGCGATCCCACTGCTTCCCCGGCCTCCAAGTCCCAAATCCGCACGGTGCAATCATACGATCCCGAGGCGATATGGTGTCCACTTGGCGAGTATGCGATAGACCTGACGGTCCCATCATGTCCTCTGAATGGGGTCCCTACTGCTGTCCCTGTCTCTGTATCTCGTACCCGAATGGTCCCGTCGGTAGACCCCGAGGCAATTCTCTTTCCGTTGGGCGAATATGCCACGGCCCAGACTTCTCTAGTGTGCCCTTCAAAAGTCTTAAGCATTGCTGGCCAACGATCTAATTTGCCCAATTTCAAGCGCGCGGTGGATGGGTATTGCGGAAGATATGTTTGAGATACGAGAGATTGGTGTGGTGCGAATGGAAGCGCCGATAGGTAGATGTGGGGTACGCTTTGGGAGATAGGAGCCGCAAAAGTCTCCTCAAATTGAATCACATCTTTGACGAAAGGAGAATAATCAACATCGTGAGTCTAATCCTTCACGATAAGCAATTGGTTGAATTGTTGAAAGAGACTGCACGCACCTCTACCCAAGTTCGGATTGAAGCAAACAGCTTTGAAGCTGCGCCCATCTGCTTCAGTAGACTGAGTACCTCAAGCCATTGAAGAAAGTTTTCCTTCAAGAGCTCTCGCAAGCCTTCCACTACCGTTTGGTCATATGGAGTATGCTCTAAGTGTTGACCGAGGAAACGAGCGGCATATGCTAGAGCGGGTCCAATGAACTTTGCCACACGATTGGGTAAATCAGGTATAGCTGAATTGGATGTGTACGACGATTCTAGTCTGCCAATATTGAAAGTAAGCCGAGAGTTGAGAATCCGTAGGCATGGACTCGCGAAATGTTGGTTGTACTCGGTTGGCTCTATAAAGTAGGCCAGACTGCGGCTTTCGTCGGTAAGAAAATCAAAGAATGATGCGTGGCGGGCAGTAACCACACTGTCATCGCAGACACCATTCAACAATGAATCGAGTGGTGCCAGCACAATTTCAAAATCTTTTTTAGCATTGGTTTCGCACCACAGGTCCATAAAATTGCTCTTGGAGAGCGGCTCTTTAGCCGCCAAGATGCGGCCCATCACGCGCTTGAAACGGAGTAGGGCCTGACTGTCTCGCTCTGGGAATTTCCGGTCAAGAATTAACCTATATAGGTCATCAAGGCTCTCGCCTCCCTCGAGTATTTCAGCAATGAGTTTTGTTGCGTGGTGAACACCTTGTTCATCCGCTTCCCGTATGGCTCGGCAAGTGGTGGCGGCCCACTGAAATACATGACCTGATCTTTTGACAAGCATGCCAAGCCATCGCTCCCTGAACGACCACTCCTTGTCGAGTGCATCATTGAGATGGGAAAGCTGCTGCTCTATAAAAAATGGCAATGTCCAAATCAATAGTGGCCAGGTCCATGGTATCTAGACGCCTATGTTGGATATGCGGGCCTTTGTTAGACAATGTGGTGACGATATCTTTTTCTGGGCGAGCTGTCACCAGAATGCGAAAATTTCGAGGCAGGACAGAGGCGTATTGAGACAGCACTTGAAGCAGGGGCTCACGAGCAGCCGTGTTTCCACTCTCATCAAATGCGTCCACAATGATTACTACAGGACCAACGATTGAGAGAGATTTTGCAGGCTTGAGCACAAGTTCCTCCATCTGTTGCATCGGCGACCCGCCTTTGGCCAGCGAGCGGTTCTTATGAGCCACGTCGCAGAGCGCTACCCTCCAATATGGATCGAGATCCGCAATGTCTCGGGAGATGGTGCTCAACAGATTTCCCGGGTGACGCCGTGCCTGGTCTGCTCGACTGAAGGACACAAATGATCCCAGCCTCTTTATTTTGTGATAGTGCTGAGCAAGGGTGTTCGCAATGACGGACTTCCCGAACCCAGGAATGCCTGTGAGGACCAAAAGTCGGGGGACATCGTCGCTGTCGGCTTCGTTGATCCATCGGTGAAGCTCCTCTAAAACAAATTCGCGAGTCCCTGGTATGCAAACTTTGGCCGGGTCGAACGCACCACCGTCAGCAAAAGGGAGGTCATTGATGATCAGGGTTATGGCTGCAAAGGGATCAGCCTTTTGCCAGCAACGAAGCTAAGGCGCACGTACCAAGACTCTCGATTTGTTTCGTTGTCCCCTGTATGCTCTGAATGCCTTCTAAACAACGGAGAATCATGATATCTATCTCAACGATTGCGCGTTCATTGAATCGTCTTTTGAGCTCCTTGAACTTCTCGTCATATTGCTGAATTTTTGACACCACCCCAGTCAGAGCGAGGTTGAACAGCCTCTCCCCTACAGAGTATTTAACGCTAGCAGTGAAGATAAAATAGTTGACGGCTTACGAAATTTCTTGTCGGATGTATAGTCACGAATGAGATAGGCACATTCCAACGTCAAAGAGCTCAGATCTTCAAGGATTTCGCGATGTGTGTTGATTGTCTTTAAAGGTTCGGCTTCCGACAGAAATGAGTGCACGTCATCGATGGTCTCCATCAATTGAAACACAGAATCGTCGCGTTGTTGCTGGGCAATAATAACCTGGTCACGCGGCCTAAATAAGCATATAGGTAGCTAAGCTAGTAAAAGGACGACCGTCGCACCTTCGGTACAGCTGATAGTATGAAACATGCCGTCTGCACGTAGGGGTGGATCTGTTTATTTGGCTTTAATATCAGACTCGGAAGCATATGACCAAAGAGGCTCACTTCTGACACTCGATCGACTACCTTCTCGAATAACTCAAGTTTACCCAGGACCGAGCCCCAGATATCCGCGAATGATTTGGCGGACTCTAGGGATTCAATACTCAAACTGGATAGCGTCGGGAGGCTTCTTAGCGTTGACGAAGTGACATTCATTTGTTTAAGGCCTCCTCTTGCTTGCAGCAAAACTTCTCCTTGTTGAATTTTGGCGACGTCTGCATCTTGCGAGAGGGGTGACAGCATAAAAGAGATGGACGCGGGTAACGATCGAAGCACACCAGCATTATCGGCTTGCCACAGCTCGAAAGAGGCTGAAAACGGGATGTGATCAGTAGGAGGAACGGAACGTGTCCAATAAGTCATACCAGGGGAGCCCCGGCCGACAAGGGACTGGATGTCCATCTTCACTTCGCCAATTTCTTTTGCCCCGAGAAGGATGCGATGCTCCAAGAGTTGTAAGCGGATGCTGGATGTGCTTGGGATTTCGCTAACAGTCTTCCCTCAGCGTGCTGATGCCACATGAAACATAAGTTCCTCACAAGGTATATGTATCGTTCCACGAAAGCTCTGAATTTCCTTTGAAGAACGTGGTTTGAAACGTCTTTTGGTCCTCAAGAAATATCTTGATGTAGAATGGCTTTTTCCACCAAGTCTTCCTCGGAAGTTTGCTGCATCGTAAATCTGCACGATCGTTAGTCCTGATCTTGCCTGATCTTGACCATGTCAGAATACGGACTGGAAATTTGGGCTTTTATGACTGCCGTGGAGGCGGATTCCCTGCGAGTGATTCAGCCGGGAAGTGCACCAGGGAGACAAAGTTTACCCACGATTGGGTTGAATCAATTCCATCGTTCATCTTCAGAGCTCGGGGAGGTGATCGATAGAGAGTCGAGGCAGGCGCGCAGTATTGAAGCCTCGTGTTCCAGCGGCTGTGCGTAGGCGCTCTATCTCCGGAGCTTCGTCTGCCACGTTCCGTGGCGCAGACATCATCAACTGGATGTCAAGTGACCGAAACCTGTAGGCCGCTGGGGCTGGGGCTTGACAGATGGCAGATCAAAAGACGCCCAGTCATCACGTTGTCTCCTCGGTGCAAGCAGTATTGCAGATTCGAACGTTGGTAAGGTACAGTCTCGGCTGGTTTGGATACGATATTTCACCTGCACGGTTTATCCCGCATTCGCGTCGCTGTTTCCACGTAAGCAAGAAAGTGCACTGAATAGCAAGAATTGCTCACAATTATTTGAAGCTGATCGGTTATTCCCCAAGCACGTCTTGCCACCTCGCGGACGTTGCATAGACAGCCATTTGAGCCTTGTTGAATATCTCTGGTCCAAATGTAGCTGAGTGGATGGCACTCGCAGGTGAGGCCGGACGAGTCGAGGCAGAAAGAAATCTTAGAGCAAATGTGTCTGAGCGCTGGAAGCTAGAAAACGGGCGGCATCGGCTTCCGGTACTGCCAGGGTGAAAGGTGGCTGGGTAGATTTTTCGGGTTTCAGAATCAGCCAGCTAACGCTACCCAGGCTACCCGGGGGCAACCCCACGAGACAGCGATATGGGTGCGGATCCGGTCAAGTGGCATGAATCCCTAAGTTTGCATTCGAACTGTATGCAGCAATATGTAAACTATATCTGCAGGCAGTGCGAGTCAGTAATGCACGCTGGGCGTTGGGTTGAATGTAGTCGTGTACCTATGTTACGCTTGTCGCAAAGGACATGGCGGAAATGTGAGCCGAATCCCCAGTTGAACATGGAGCTGTATGCGCCCCAGGGCCGATGACACAGAGTAGATAGTCTTCAAAAGAGTCGCAGCTGGGAATCTCTTGAGCTTCTTGAGCTTCTTTAGTTACACATAAGCGGCCAGCCACATCTGATGTATCGACGGCAGTGAACACTCACTATGGTAGCTTGGCCTGAGACTTGGCCTGCACTTGTCACTTCTGAAACTTCGCATATATATAGTCAACATGCGCACACTCCTAAGCTCCCATACCATAGCCATTGTTTCAATCACTCGTGACTCGAGGCATTCTTAACCATGATGTTGAGCCATGTACCAGCTTTCCGGCCGACGCCACGATTGCGCGGGGTTGAATAGTGCCGTGGGATCAAGGGAAGTTGGAGCCTTATTGACGAGAAAGAGGCGCATATAAGTACGGCCAATGTTCCCAGGTTTCAGCAGATGCAAAGCCATATTCCGTGGAGGAAAACAAGTAGGGAGCAGCTTTTTTAGCGCAAGCCGATCAGGTCTATTGCTGCGACCTTGGTACGTCATTTGATTCTACTGGCAGAGGAGACCCCAGCGACCTGGTCTTTAGTTCGAGTGACCTGCATCGTTCATTGCGGGGTTTTGTACGTGCAGGTCATGACCAGGCTGGGCCTCGTTCTGTCGTGACGGGTCCTTGAATTGATGGAATTGTTGGCAGTTGAGCATCAGATGATAGAGCATGAGCTAAGATTTCGATCATCCTAGGGTCTAGGGTCAATTGTCTGATCGGTATTGCAGTTGGTTGTGCAAGGTGAGCGTGTTGAAGTGAGTGTTGCAGATTTGCAGGCCGGAGAGAGCCGGACCGAGTTCGGTAGGATAACCTTTTTCGGTAACCGGGCGCCTGACTCGGTGCCGATTTCGTCAGCTGTCTCACGGACCACGGTCACACTGCCGCATTTACTACGTGCTATCAGGCTATCATGTTGCGTCCTCGGGCATGGCCCCCGTTGACGTCCGAAGCTGACAGTACTTCGGTCTTGGGACGTCGATAAATGCACACTCGCGCCACACAACCTGCCACCAGACCTCGGTCAGGCGGCACGCTGCAGCTGCCGCCGAGGTTCAATAATTGCACTGACATATCTGCGGCCATACAGCCCAGCAGGTCAATGTAGCAGGCTACACGTACGTGTCCCGGCCGGATCGATTTCCTGTACTGACTACATATAAACACCTCTAAGTCGGCGTGCTTTCTGCTGTCATAACACTCGTCGCACTAATCAAGGCATCATCATGGACAAGCAGACAGAAGCACCTGGCGATATCTCTGGCGATACCGCAACGGACACGACCACAAGCCCACCCGAGCAAGTAGCCAACACGCGCGGCTGGCACTTCTGGGGTAACTAATCGTCCTTATATCTTTGAACACCCCCAGCACTGACTAGCATGGTGTCTAGGAATTTTTTTATCTCTCGCGATAGCATCCCTAACCTCCGCGTTGGATCTTGTGCGCCCTTCTTTGATCCTCACCCAATTCTCATCATGCTGACGGTTGCGAAAGAGTTCCATCGCTACTGCGTTACCCATCATCGCGAATGACCTGCATGGCTCGCAATTTGTTTGGGTTGGATCAGCTTATACTCTTTCTTCCACCGCTTTCCTGCCCCTGAGTGGAGGTCTTGCCCAGGTACGGACTCTCGCTTGAATTTTGCATCTGTACATCGTTGTTAACTCAGAATCCAGGCATTCGGGAGGCGACCAGTAATTCTCGCCTCTTTGCTCATATTTGGCATTGGCAGCGCGATGTCTGGCGCTGCACCGAGCATGAATTTTTTAATCGCAGCTCGAAGTAAGTAATACAATATTCCCACCTACATCTCACTAATCTGGCCTTTATCCAGCCATCCAAGGCGTTGGCGGCGGCGGAATCCTGTCGCTCACGTCAATAATCGTATCTGACCTGGTTCCTCTCCACGAGCGTGGCTTGTACAATGGTCTCATCGGGATGTGAGTAGCCGCGCTTGTACCCCAACTCTGATACTCAGCCCGCGTTGCAGGTCATGGGCTTTGGCCACCGCCACGGGGCCACTCATCGGCGGGGCGCTTGCAGAGCGCGGCCAGTGGCGATGGTTATTTTGTGAGTCTTCACGATGCCAGATCTCAAATCGATTCCTAATGGCGCGCTACAGACCTCAACCTATTCACCACGGCCCTCGCGGGTGTTTTCATGGTGCTCTTCCTCCGTCTGAGGAACCCCCCTGGCACTGTTCGCGAGAAGCTTGCTCAGGTCGACTGGATGTACGTGACATTTGTGCTATTGTCTATAACTCCTTTGCTCATCCACTATCAGAGGGAACTTTATCGTCGTCGCCTCCTCCAGCTCGCTCCTGATAGCCTTGACGTGGGGCGGGGTGCAGTATCCGTGGTCCTCCCCCCGTGTGCTCACGCCGCTAGTCTTAGGCGCGCTAGGCCTCGTAGCGTTCGTGTACTATGAAGCAAAGCACGCCAAAAACCCTATAGTGCGTCCTCCTACCATATATGCTACTGCCGCTGATCAATATGCAGGTGCCAATTTCGATGCTCGCCAACCGGACCACGCTCAGCGGCTACCTGCAGACCTTCATCATGTCCGTGATCATGCTCGGGATGACATACTACCTGCCCGTGTACTACCAGGCGTGCAAGGGCGCGTCGCCGATCGCGACCGGCGTCGACGCGTTCGGGATGTGCTTCACGCTCGCGCCGTTCGGCATGATCGCCGGCGCGAGCGTCGCGCTCAGCAAGCGCTACCGCCCGCAGATGTGGGTGGCATGGTGCCTCGTCATCACAGGCGCGGGGCTGTACACCATGCTGGATGTGGGCACAAGCCGCGGCGCATCGATCGGGTACCAGGTCGTCGCGGGCGTCGGGCTCGGCCTCCTGATCACGACGACGTTCTTCCCCGTGCTCGCGCCGCTGCCCGTGTCCGCCAACGCGCACGCGGTCGCGTTCCTCATCTTCATGCGCTCCTTCGGCCAGGTGTGGGGCGTCACGATCGGCGCGACCGTGCTGCAGAACCAGCTCGTGAAGCGGCTCCCGCCCGCGTTCATCGCGGCGTTCCCGCAGGGCGCGGAGGTCGCGTACGCGTCGATCTCGGTGCTCGGCGCGCTGCCGCCGCCGCTGCAGGGCGCGGTACGCGCGGCGTTCGCAGACGCGCTGCGCGTGCTGTGGTGGGTGCTGATGGGCGTCGCGGGCGCTGGGCTCGCGGTGAGCCTGCTCATGCGGCATGTGCCGCTGCACACGCAGACGGATCGCGCGTGGGACTTGGAGGAGAAGAAGGAGAGCGTGGATGAGGAGAAAGGGGTGCCCGCTTCTGAGACAAAGCCCGCAGTGTGAAACGGTATGGACGATCAGCACGTTTAGATTTACTTATGATATCTTCTAATATGTGAGCCTCCTCGACTGTGCTCCCCCTTCTCAATCGTTCGTCGTTGATTCGTGTGCTTCGATTCACTCGATAGTTGCATCGTAAGTCCACAACTAAATTTCGAACAGATGGCTGTGTTTATCTAACGGCGGCGTAGCTCAAAACGCTTACCGGTGGCACGCGCGGTAACCTCAAGCATGGATCTGCAGATCTGCGGGTCCGCCTGGGACCGTTAACTTAACTTCTCGACCTCGATCACGTAAGCTTCTAATGAGAGTCAAGAAAGGTTCCGCGTGGCATCGAGAGTGCGCCTCGCTGCCGCCGTTGAATGCGTCAGGACTCAGCGAGCGCCAAAGTATTGTGCAAGCTTGAGGACCAGTGAGCGCCATGAGACCTTGCCGTAACTTGGACGATTATCTCAACCACGAGACTCCGGAGGATTCTGGCGCAATCTCACCAGAGCGTGACCTGGTAAAATTCGAGGTCTATTTCGAGTTGTCCGTTGCTGTAGGGAGCATTCGCTGGGAAATTCTGTCCGCGATTTCGGAAAAGGTCCAAAAGTGTAACTCACAGCAGGCGCATGCCAGCTTTCGCCTTTGGACGCTCCAGAAATCTCCAACCGCGGAAAAGGAAAGGGCCGATCTATAGCGCAGCAGGCTCAAAGTGTCTCAAAGTCCCTGACGACATTGGGGGGACTCCACTGTCCACACTGCCAGGACCCTCCCGCCCTAAATCAGTGCCCGAGATGTACTTATGACAAAATTTGGACAAAATCACTCGACAATGTCACTGACTCAAAGCTAGTACTTCAAAGTCCTCTATAGACCAAATAGACTGGCATGAATACGTGGCAAAACCCGACTTGTTGACAGGCGCACACGTACGCTTTCCCTTTTTCTGCTCTTTTCAATATTGCTTGAGTGCCAAAGCTGGCCCGGTCGCGTAGGATTCGGACAACAAGATCCCGCTCCCAGATCGTCCATGAAAGCAAACCTCCGTGGCGCATGACGCCCTTCCACCTCTTCACTCTGCTCATCGCCATCGCCTTCGGGGTGTCCCAAGCTGTCCTGGGGTGAGAGCACAAAGTGATGGCCGCGACAACGCTCGCACTATTCCACAGCATTGTTGTCACCATTGTGTGAGCGGGTACCTACATTACCCACGGTCATCGCTAACAGCACATGCGGCCCACAGGCAATCCGAGATCGGGCAGTATGAAGGGGTGTATGGGAGACACTGGCTTTTCGACGCTGACCTGGTCGGTGGCACGTGCCAATGCATTCTTTCTCCTATGCACATTGCTGATCGGGTGCGCATAGCGCTCGGCGTGCGGCGCGCTACGGCGGGGCAAGCTCCCAGCAATCAGGCGGGGGTGGGGGACGCTGAGGCGAATACACCGGACACATCGATATCATTTCCGCAAGTTAATTCATGAACGACGTCTGCGGCCGTGTGATTAATCGCGACGCTGTTGATGTATTATATATCGAAACATTATTGACTGGGAAAATGAAATATGCGTGACGCACGACAGGGTACAGGTGGGGTGCCAAATTTTGGGGGTAGCGTTTAAAGCTTATAAGCAGCTTGGACTGGCTTTTTCTCCGCCAGAGAAAGCACGAAGTGGCTGAGATTTGAGGGAAGGCTCTGTATCTCATCCAGGAACTGAAATTTATCCAGCTTGGAAGTTGGAATCCCTTCCATCAAGCTCCCTTGGCGTTGTAGCGGGCTAAGATCTCGTGCATTGTTCGATGGTCTTCCTAGACATTACTATTGATGTAAACAGGTACAACAGCAGATCTGAGATAAGGAGGGCACCGCGGGGTGTGTATCGGTAACCGGTAACTAACAGTGTGGGAAAATGAATTTTCATTGTCAATCTCGATCGAGGTCTGTATTATATATGCAGTGGCATCACCCGCTCAGTGAACACCAAAACTACAGACACGTTAGGATTACATGCTTGCTGGATAGGTAAGCTGGAGCTCAAGCATATTTCAGCACTATGCATACACGGCTTTGGTCTAACTGAACTTCAGGTCGGGTCTGTGAAACTCCCACAGGCCCACTGCGACGATCCCTCAGACTGACCGATTATAGCCTGATGACTCTGCTAACCCACGCGCCTTGACTACCACCCCAAACGACGAAACCGTCACGGAGAAAGACGGCTGCGGAATGCCCGATTGCAGGATCGAGTAAAATCCTTCCAAACACCCCCATCTGGAGACCCCGTCCAGGCCGAATATTCATCCTTGGCTGCGCAAAAACCTCAAACACGGAGGAGAGCATGAAATATCAGCGCTCAATCTCAAGATCGACTTGAAACGCTCTGGGATGCCTAATGATACTGTCGGCTCCCCGCCTCGCACGAATTGGACCAGATTGGACCTACAAGAAATACTTGATGCCGTACTGGCATGCACCTCTCGGACCTTCAAGATCACTGGCAGAGTGAATACATAGAGCTGCGCAACAAAGCCACCTAACGGGCATGCACAGCTGATACTCGAGTGCATTCTCCGCAATCGCGAATTCGCTTAGTCGGAGAATAGACTTAGAGTTCAATCACATTGAATCAACGATCCGCGTCAAAGAAGGTACAGCGAGGCGGCGGGACTTCTATAAAGCCCGATCGTGGACAGTGAGCCGGCGGGTCTAAAGGTGCGTTAACGTCACGGCTTGCATCGCTATCAGCTTTGGCCTACCTGATGAACTCTGGAGGATACTCAGCTGCAGGGAATCGAAGGGCATAGGGCCTCCGAATCTGCTTATTCGCAGTGCACGCGCCTAAGTTAGTCACAGGTTCATGAGCGCTTCGGCCACCCCCCGACATTAACATTAACGTGTTACCATATCAAATCTCCGCCCAAATGACCTCCATGCATGGCTACAAATTAGAAAGTAACTCGGCAAACCTCCTCGCCTTCGCCATCTTTAGAGGAGCCAATGGGATCGATCCCGATTTTATATTTAAACTTGAGCAGGACACTTATTCGTGAACCATCAACCCTTCCCCCACTTACAACCGACTCACATTCTCTCACTATGCCCAACAACATTGAGACAGCCTCTGGTCCCAGTCGCCCTCAGCAAATAAAGCCATTCCACTGTTTAACCATACTTCTCCTTATCATCCTTGGCCTGTTTCTGGCTGTCCTGGCATACATACACCGGACAATAGCCCACTTGGCGCTAGCGGTCGTTTATGTATGTGGCACCTTCGTGTGAGTAGTAGAGTCTTTACTACCCTCATTTTAGATCGCTAACCCTGCATACAACATGAAGTGTCGGTAAACTGAATCGGCATGAAGGACGGTACGGCAGGCCTACGCATTGGTTTTTCGACAGTGATTTATTTGATGGTGTGTGCCAATGCGTCCTCGCACCATTCCCTTTACTGATTGTCTGTTCATAGCATTGACCGGAGAGCCAACTCCATGCACAGAACCGGACGGCGTCGAGATGACGGCTGGGGCTGTGGCAGACACAGACGTGCAGAGAGCGGGTGAAGACAATGGTTAGTCAATGCGGTGCCTGCGGATTCATTTACTGACAGATCCTGCCCGTAGCTTTGGCCGACGAGTTGGACGTGAGGCGTGTCGTGGTCATGCAGGCGGCTTGACAGGCATGTTCGGACCCGATGCTTGACGCGCCTCTATGCTTAGCCGCTGATCTCTCCTGGCCGTATAGATTTCTATGGCGAGCTGGTTTCGTACATGACGGCGTTTTGATAGCGAGTATTGAAATGGTAACTTTTTAGAGGATATATTATTTGTGTTTTCGAGCGGCTAGGGCCGCCCCAATATATGTAGCGTGATAAATATGTAGTTGGGTATTCTATAGAGATATGTACAGTATTTACACCGTTTGTATCTCACATCTCCATCTACAAGTAATCATCAGATACATTCTGGTAGGGGCAAAGAGAAAGTCCGTCAGCTATACAAGTTTCATGACAAATCTGCCGAGGAGTGTACTTCCCGACTGGAATAGTGATCATTCTTACAAGCGAGCACGGTGGCGGCGGGTGCCTCGCCTCGCGCCAGGAAGTACCTGGAAGAGCTACGGTTGCATAGGGGTGTCCAGTGATACCCCAGTTTCAACCAAACTGATTTTCAAACAACATTTAATTTCCGGAAATGTACACCAGGCCCTCGGCCCTCAACTGATGGCCCCACAACCCATCCGGCTGGCTCGACGACGACAGACGCTTGCTCCCATCGTTGGCCCGAAAACAAAGCCATCAGCGCCACTCTACCCGACTCACGCAGATAGCCGATGAGACTTCGTGTCAGCATACTCCTAAACCGCCGCGGCACACAGCATGTTTCGCCTGCCTGTCCCGACCCCGGGCCGTCGTATAACCCACCTTGTAGATTCATTGATACTAATCTCTATAATTCCAGTGCGTTTTAAATATGGCTTCTGCTCTCACGGGAATCGGGGAGATGCACGCAGCGTCACCGAAGCGCGGGTGGACTATTGAGTTGGCGCGGTGGCGGGCCCGATGCTCTCATTTTCGAGAAGCAACTTGCCACACGACGGATCTACGCGCAACAAATGGCTTCCCCAAAATACAGACATCACCTCATCTCCGAGTTCCAGTAAGATCCTGCCTTCCTCGACGGACCCTACTGAATGGATTGACGGGCTCTCGTGGTGTCTCTGTTTTGGGGCGTACCCGCACGCGTTGACAGCAAACGCCGCGGAGGTTGTAATTGGTCTCTAATAGCTGTGTAAGTAACAATAATTACCAAATGCAATCGGCCGCGTGGCCCGCCACACAAGTCTGCAGCCGTGCGACGCCCTAATTACGGACAATTGCGCGATAGATGGTGGATCGCGGCGCCGCTATGCTTCTCACACAAAGGGTTCACAATGATACGCACTGATGCGTTGTGTTGACCCTTGATCGGCACTACCTGGTCTGGACTTGTCTGGACTCTTCATTCAATGCGAAATGCGTGCTGGATCCGTTGATTTTCAATGAGAGCTACGCGTGTTCAGAATTGACGCAACTTGAAGAAACAGAGCTTGAAGGGACAGTTCGAACCAAGAAGCATCTGCAAAAGCCAGGGGGCTCGGCGCTCGGCGCTCAGGAGTCCAGAGTAATCATATTTTCTGTCCGCGATCCCCCGCTCAGGTCCACTGCCCCACGGCGTAGCTGTCTTCTCTTACTATCCGCCAAATCAAATTCGCCATCGCGCATCCTTCCAGAATCTTACCCTCAGTGGTCGGGTCCGGTTTGTCGGTCGTTACCTGCGGTGTTGTATAGTGGAAAGGGGACGACAACCGGATCGGGTGTATCTGGCGGCGATGCAAGCTCAGTACCGGTGGAATCGCTGATCTCGCAGGCTAGGCGAGGCTAGGCGGAGCCGCTGGCTGGTGCCCTCTGGTGCCTCGCCGCTATCTTCCGCCGTTGGATCCCGCCCGCCGTCGGTTCCTGCCAGATACTTGTCGGAGATTACCCAAGTGTATTGCTTTGCGGAGTTGCACTGCGAAATCCGAAACACGAGTACGTGACGTTATAGTTTCAGAGCATGTGCAAACAAAAGCCACCTTGAAGCTGCTTACCGATGGTCATCTCATCCATTTCTAGCTGACCACGAGCATCATGCCAAGTACTGACCTGGAGTCTGTTCACCTCTTTTGTCTTCAAATCTTACCATGAAATCAACTCTGGGTAGCTACGGCCCTTCCCATTTCAACTTTCCCTTGTCCCTGTCATGGCAAACACTGTCCACACTATCTCTGGTCCGCGCCCTTCAGCTCGGTGCATGACACCCTTTCACTTATTCAACATGCTTGCCATCACCTTGTTCAGTGTCTCCCAGGCTGTCGTGAGTTATGCCTACTGGGTTATAGACGCGACGACAGTGGCGTTAATCTACACGGTTGTGGTCGCCAGCATGTGAGTAGGATAACAATCATTATACTCGTCCAAGATCTGGGCTAAAAAGACATGCAACATACGGCTTTTCGGTGCTTAGCTGGCACAAAGGGCCGCACGGTAGTAGGTGTTGGTTCTTTGATGCTGATTTAATCAGTGGTGTGTACCAATTCGTTCTCCATACGCACTTCGTTGACTGTAGGCGTGAGGCGCGTGGTGGCGGAACGAGGTTCGAGCGCCGGGCAAACTGCTTCGAGATGTGATACTGCTGCGCGACTTTTTGGTCTATATAAAAATTTAAATTGGCCGCGCTTCGAGCTATTTTTGATCTTTACGTTCTTGTTGACAGTGCAGCTTCGTCAAATCATGCAGAGCCTCCTGCTACTGAACGCGTGGACGGTGATTTGGCCGCTCTAGTATCGATTCTAGCGAACTTGGCAGCGTGAGTTGTTCAAAGTCCACAGTACCATATAGACAACACATTCTCACTGCAGCCATTCACTGATTACAGAAGCAATGGGTGCGTTCTTGCCCAAGCTAGGTCACCTATCAAAGATTACTGCGCTGTTGATGTCATATTCAATCGGCAGATCTGCGGGACCGCTAACTGATTGACCTCGATCACGTAAGCCGCTTCTAATGAGACAGAAGACAAAAAAGGTTCCATGTGGCATCGAGGACCGCATGCCTCACTGCCACCTCTGGCCATGGGCCAAAGTGAGGTGTAAGCTTGGCATTGCCAGTGCCAGTGAGCACCATGGGGCTTGAACGCAACTTGGTTGCCTTGTAAGAGTCGATGTGGCGGGCTGCGAGAATCCGGGGAATTCCGGTACGCGTAACGTACAGTCTGGGGGGTCCGAGCGTGACCTGGGGGACTCGGATTGTGCGACCCAAGGTGTATTATTTCGTTGCCGTAGGAGCCACTCGCGGATAACTCTGGCCGCGATTTTCGGGAAAGCTTTTCAAATGTAATTCATTGCAAACAACGCAATCTATAGCAGACTTTTGGCCTTTGGCTGCCCATTATAGATTAGGAAAAGGCCGATCTTGAGCTCAGCAGGCTCAAAGTCGCTCGATACATTGGGGACGCTCCCGCCCCACACAGAGGTACGGAAGCCCGAACCGTGCGTGCTTGCGACACAGGTCATCCGCGTACCACCACAGAGCTTCTTCAAATCGCCAGAGAGTGGTGGGACTGTGCGACCGACCTGGCTTGCAACTGTGCTCACTCTGTGCGGAGGTGCAAGATATTCGCAGTTTTGCAAGTGGAATTGTGTATCTAGGATTCAGAGTGCTGGTCAAGTCGACACTATGTTGGCGGATTTCGCAGCGAGCCAACAGCGAGCTCAAGAAATCCCGCTCCGATCTTGCGCGGGAGCAAACTTTAAATTTCGCCCTGGATATCGACTTGCGCTAGGACATAGATGTGGACCCCGAGGGTGTTGGGTGGTGGAATCTCGCCACTGTCGTATCGTACATGTATTTCTCGGCATCTGTAATATGACCTCACTGGTTGTTCTTCTACTCTACGTCCTTAGGTCTCAACAGGTTTTGTGCCCCGCGCTTACCTTTGCTACTCCTTCGAAATCTGTGTCAATCTGCGCCTGCTCGTTTCTCGACAGGGACCTATCTGTGTAATTTGCGCCTGCTCGTTTTTCGACAGGGACCCATTAGTGTAATCTGCGCCTGTCCGTTTTTCGGCAGGGACCCATCCGTGTTTCCAATCCGCCCGCCGACCGTCCCGCCGGCATCCCTTCATTAAGCTTCATTCCATACTTCATCCCATCATCTTAACATCGCGTCGTCATGACTTCGAAACTTCTTCTCGCGACGATCGCCAAGCTCAACAACAGGAACTGGCATACTTGGTCAAAGGAGGCCCAATCTTACATGATATTGGAAGATTTGTGGGATACCATAGACCCATCCAACAATGCACCGACTACAGCAACAGCTCTCGCTCGCGACAAGAAAGCATATGCGCACGTATACTTCCTCATCGAGCCCGACTCACGCGCCGTAATCGCCGAAACTCAATCTGGTCACGCCGCGTGGGGTTTGCTCGAAGCTGAGTTTCAAAAGGACTCTCCCTCGACTCGCATGGGCCTGCGCCAACAGTTCTATTCTCTCACACATAATCCTACTTCCGGCGTCATGTCATTTATCAACTCAATCACATCACTTGTTCATCAACTCGAGGCGATCAATCACAAGCCTAGCAAGGACGAGATCTCTGACAAGCTTCTCATTGGTCTTCATTCCTCTTTCTCCGCAGTACGCACTGCTCTAGCTCTTCGCTCTCCCGAACCTTCGGTCAAGGATATCATTGCCGCACTTAAGCAATTCGAAGACAACGAACTTCTTTCCACCTCTGGCTCCGCACATTCTGACCTCGACCCCTACATAAAGACCGAGACCGCTCTATATGCGGGTCGTACTTGCAGATCCGGAGGTGGAGGGGGTGGATACAAGGGAGACGGAGATGGTGGTTTCGACTGGGGTAATACAAAGAAGAGAGATGGAGTGTGTTTTCGCTGCGGGCGCCCCGGACATATTGCGCAGAACTGCATCGCCAATATGCCACAGGAGATCAAGGAGCGCCTCATGGCAGCTCATACGGCTCATCTAGCCATCGATTCGGACGAGCCAATTGCGCTCACTGCAACCGTGACTGTCCCAGACTTCGACACCAACTATGGAGTATCAAGCCTCCGCACCGACACGATCCCCAGTCACTGGGAACTTTGATACTTTTTTCTTGATGGCATTGCACTGCAGGGGGTGTCGAGATTCAGGGGGTGTGTTGGGTGGTGGAATCTCGCCACTGTCGTATCGTACATGTATTTCTCGGCATCTGTAATATGACCTCACTGGTTGTTCTTCTACTCTACGTCCTTAGGTCTCAACAGAGGGGCGTACATTTCTTCTTCAAGCGAGCCCCTCTAGAGGCGATGCTATGCTTGCGCGTGTCTGTGAGCACCGAAGGTTTTGTGAAAGAGTGCAAGAGCTATAGGCGCTGCTTCGTCGAAGCACGACGTCATGATCGGCAGGCACAGATTAGACGTGAATTGTTTGTCCATTTGGGTCGAATCCCACCACCAACCCCGTCCCGCCGAATCACAAGGGGCCGGCCAACGGCGCAGGTCCGGTGGGCTATAAAATTGCACTGGGGAACACACACTTTCCCCACCTCCCACTCTGCTCACACTCACCAACTAATGCCCAACAACAACCAGCCCGAGAACGTTAGCGTCTCTCGCGCTCGGCGCATCACACCCTTCCGCCTCTTCACCCTGCTCGTCGTTGTCGCCTTCGGCGTCACCCAGGCTGTACTGGGGTACGAGCACAAAGTGCTCGCCGCGACTACGCTGGCGCTGTTCCACAGCGTCGTCGTCACCATCGTGTGAGTGGGCCGCAACCCCTCTGCGAGCATGTCTCTTATCGCGCACGCGCCCCGCAGCCAGTCCGAGCTCAGCTGGTATGAAGGAGTGTATGGGCGGCACTGGTTCTTCGACGCAGATCTTATCAGCGGTGCGTGCTCAAACGTTCTCGTCCGCGTCCCTGACTGATCAATTTCGCAGCCGCAGCTAGTGCGCTAGGCGTAAGGCTCACTGCTGCGGGGCAGGCTCGGGACGAAGAAGGTGAGGTCGAGTCCCACTCGAGCAGATTGGTGAATTCACGATTCCGCAGCGCTAGCTTGAGCTTGCCTCCGAGCAACATCGACCACCATTTCGCTCTTCGGAGCCTGCCAGCTCTCTGGCGTGTACCATTTCAAAATTATCTTAGTCTATCATTGAGCTACTTAGGACTCTCTTCTGTACATAGTCTACTTCACTCGTGCTCGCGAATATTGGTTCGATACTGTAGTAGCCCTCGTAATCACATTCGATTTGGGGCAAAGACATACGCATGTGGACTTCCACCCCAACTTGGGCCTCGGGCGTCTGGATTCTGGGGCGGGAGCGCCTAAGCACTCCGGCAACTAAATTGTAAATTGTATCTGTTCCCGCGGAAGAAAATAAAGATCCGTCGACGTCGATCAATTGAGTTTTAAAGGATCCGCGTGGCATCGCGAGAGGGCTCTTCGTCATGCAGTGCATAGTATACGTACCCCGTCATCCTGTCTGCCATGGCCTGGAGGTTGGCAAAACGGCGCTTCAGGGCGTGGAGCCCGAGACGAAGATGGGCCTCGGCGTAGGCCTCTATGCAGTGAAATGCGTGTCTGCTGCGTGTCCATGAGCAATATTATCGAAATAATATATCATTGATGAATTGAATGATGTTGGCGCATTTCATGGATCGCCTGCATACAGCTCACTGAGATCGAGCCAGCACAGAAGAATGTGTACTATTTTCCACTAGTACTGCGCATAAAGTCATTGGGGGAGCTTGCCTCCCCCTATTTCTTGCTAGGGGCCCTAAATTCCTTAGGCTTACGCAATCCACTTCCTGATGACTAAGCTGACTCAGCGCGTCGTTGCTGTCACCGCTGCCAGTCGCCGCTGTCACCGTCGCCACTACGCCGTTTCGGACTTTTTGCGTTCGACTCGTTTTCCGCCACCTCCCTCTTGCCTTCCCCCTACTAATTGACTATTCTGGCGTACTTCGTCCCAATAGTCATTGCATTTAGGCATATCAATTGTATCAATTGTTTCTAAAACTTCCAAGCCAAAATTTGCCATTCCTCTCGAATCTTTTACTTAAAGCAAAGCCCTCAGCCACATCTGCTTCTCGGTTTTGGATCTTTCTAGGTTTATCTGAAGTACCACATCGCATAGCCGCTACTAGGCCTCTGAATAACATTTGGGTTTATCAGGGGACTTATTTAAGGCTATACATTATCGTGGCTCCTAGCCGCCAGGATGAAATTGCGCCCGAGTTGCCTCGCCACTGTGCCAGGACCCGAGACACCGGCACTTACCGTAGCATTCTTTTCATGAAATCAATATTTGTAGGCACGCATTTCGATGCAATGCCCATGTTCTATAGCTATTTTAAAGAATGAGAGCAATGGATAAAGACCAGATAAAAGTCAGACTCAAACCCAACAACCTAGCACAGTATCTGCAACTAGGTGACAGTCCCCATATTGATGGTGTGCGCGAGTAGAAAATGCGCGGGAAGATGATACTGTGGCGGCAGTTGTGCATTGCTCCAAGTGGGGTGCCAAAAATGGTGCTGAGCATGAATTGTCCTTGGGCGATGCTCAAGGAATGGCAAGCGTGCATGCTCGATTTGTGGGGTTGTGTGCAAACAGCAAGCAAGCAGACTCAAAATTGGCCGTCAGCGGTGACACGCAGGTGCGGCGACGTAACCAGTGTCTGTACATCAAGAATGCTTAATAGAATTACCATGATTTTTATACGAACAGCCGGATAAGCATACTGTAATTTGAGATACAGTATATCATTACATGGTCCACTGGCCGCCGCACGTGCCACAGCTTGCCACAGGTTGCTCGCTGACATGCGCCACCGTCCACGCTCGTCCAAGGCAAGGTCACCGCGCTTTGAAATATTGACGCGCCCTTAGGAAACCGTCATTAGCGGGAAGCACATCGGGCTAGTCGCGCTCACGCCCAAGTAGGCGATGTGCTGAAGATTTAGGGATTGTGGATGATTAATGAATATATGATAGTGAGTTGGAGGAGTGTTCTGGGTCCTGGGCTGACAGATGCTTGTTTGGGCCTATTCGGGACCAGTTTCATCGAAAACTTCATCCTGGCGGTTAGGAGCCACCGTACTATACATGCCTTATTTACAGCCTCTTGCCACCTCTGAATCACTTTCTGACCCAATTTTTGCTGCTAAGTATCTGCAGGCCACTTTAACCTCCTTTGAAATGTGCTGCGCCACCCATGAGTCTGCATAGCCAATATCAGAGCTATTTAGTGGGTGACAGGTCATATCTAAGTCTTCGATGCATATCCGATGTAGCTGTGAGTCACATTTGGCTCTATCACCCACCCCCACTTCAATTTCACTTAAATTCCGCATCCTTACTTGTGATTGTGGTTATTTTTTGTATCTTTAAGATTCCGCCATTGTTGCACAGAGCCACAACAACTCAGATTCTCACCAAATTCTCGCCATAAATTTCCATTCAATTTCCATCCAATCTATTCTACCTCCGGTTCATTCAGGCTCAACTCAATCTTCCTATTTTTGCTTGATACTTCAGCTAATTAGTTACCATGGACTGGCCCTATTATTGCTGTAAATAATATCGCTGATTTGGACATGTACAAGGAAGCTCTCCCACTTCAGGGACGAGTACCTGTACATACTTAGTATATGTTGACGAAGTGGCTTACGAACGTCTTGTGGCTGAGAGACGCACGTTCATGAATGGTGATTCAGATTATATAATGTTCTCACGCTGGCTCGCTTCCTCCTGCTCTTGTCCTGCCCCCGTCTCAAAATGAAAATGCGCAGAAGCGGTGCCCACAATCGGAACTCCCTATGGGGGCTTTTCGAATGCTTGTACTAAGAAGGGTCATCTATTTCCTTTCATGTCCGCGCCACCATGCTCGATCCTGAAATGCCACTCCAATGCCATCAACTGGTCCTAAATCACCTTTCGTCATGCTGCATATATCCTCAGCAAGGCGCGTGCAGCTCGAGTCAACGAGGCAAAGCCATCAACATGCACCCGCAGCGAGTCACAGTAAATACTGGACGTCGCTGGCATGCGAGAGGTATAGACCGCTTTCTACCCTTGACGGGACCATCCCATCACTCACTCTCCTCACCAGCCTTACTCGCACTTCGATACACTATTATCCTATAAACAGCTAGCAGAGGCAGCATGCCGCACACCAGCATCATTGTGGGCAGCATCATCGGAGGTTTGGCCACCTTGGGTTTCGTCACCGCACTTGCGTCCCTCCGGCTGCAGCGCTCTGGGCAAACGAGCGCGAACGGCCGACCCAAGGAGACTGTCGATGCACCGAATGGCCAACCCAAGGAGACCGTCGATGCACCGTCTGACTCGTCATTGCAAACGGAGGAGAAAGAGCTGGACTCTTCACCTGGACAGAACCCCGAGCCTGATGCCTTCTCGGAGGCTGTACGGGCCCTCAACCATGTCAAAGAGCTCGTAGCGGGAAGGGGCGCATCATTCCTTGAGCTGCCGATCGATGGCTTGCTCGATGTCGTAAACGCTTGCGGCGTAAGTTACAAATTTCAACATAAATCTCACATGGCCTGAACTCACCAAATACTCAGTCGGATGAGCGACAGGAAGAGAATGTCGGCACTGTTCTGGAGGCGCTGGAAGCGCTGGAAAGCAAAACGGACTCCGCGGTGATACTTTTGCACGACCTTCTAGCGTATGTAACCCCCCTGTTTTGGCTACACTTCGAGCCATTTTGATCTTTGTGTTATTGTATACAGTGCAGCTTCGTCAAATCACGGAGAGCCTTCTGCTACTGAACAAATGCATGGTGACCTGGTCACTCTAGGCTCACTTCTTGCGAACTTGGCAGCGTGAGTTCATCTTTCACATTGCCATGTAGACAATCCGTCCTCATTGCTCTCCGCCGATTGCAGAAGTAACAAGCGCATTCTCGGCCAAGCCAAGCCGCCTGTAGAAGATCATCGCGCCGCCATATTCGATCCCATTCGAGTTATGGTCCGAGACTTTGCGGTAAGCGCCGTCTTATCTACTCACCGCATACATCTAAGAATGCCTAGGCTCTCAATGGAATCTCCGTCGAGGATGTCATTGCGCTGGCCGCACGTGGTATGTAATGCCTCGGATTTCAGCTTGTCTGAGTTCGATTGATTAACATCCTGTCGCAGTCAACTCGGCGACGGAACTGGAGAATGACGGCGCTACCGTCCAACTCACACCCTCCCCAGATCCCGCGAAAGGTCTTGTGGTGATTGCATCACAATCTAACCAGACCTACGGGCTGCTGTCTCCGATCTCTGAGGGATCCGAATCTCACGACGAGGTCGAAACAGAGAAGACCGTCGGGATGAATATATATATGCGCTTCTTGACGGGTGGTCCAATAGAGGATCTTCATGAAGCTATCAACCACTACAACAATGCGCTGGCGCTCGCCTCCTCCGACCATCCCCTTCGCCCCGAACTGCTAGGCGATGCCGGAGACGCACTTTTCACACGATTCGAGAGACTCGGTCGGATGGAGGACCTGGAGGAGGCAATAGGCCACCACCGTAGTGTTCACGCACTGCTTCCTCTGGACCATCCCGATCGGTCGTACTTCCTCATCGATTTTGCCAATGCACTACAAACGCGTTTCGGGATATTGGGTCAGATAGAAGACCTGGAGGAGGCAATCGTCCACCATCGCGGCGCTCTCGAGCAGCGCCCGCCTGGGCATGTCGACCGCTTTGTCTCTCTCCACAACCTGGCCGTCGTGATGGAGAAACGTTTTGGACAGCTCGGTCTGATGCAGGATATAGAGGAGGCGGTCATTCTCAATCGCGAGGCCCTTGGACTATTCCCACCCCAACACTTACATCGCCCAGCTTCGCTTAGCAATCTTGCTAGTGCGATGCACACCCGATACGAGCATTCTGGTCGGCTGGAGGACCTCGAGGAGCTGATTAGCCACCACCGCGACACTCTTCAATCGTGTCCCCCCGATGACCCTGACCGCTTCTTGCCCCTGAACAACTACGCCAATGCGATGCTGACTCGCTTCGAGCACACCCTCCAGATGTCGGACTTGCAAGAGGCGATCGACCAGCTCCGCAATGCCCTTGAACTATGTCCTCCTGACCACATCAACCGCTCGGGGTTGTTGGTCAACCTCGCCAATGCGCTGGGAAGTCGTTTCAGGCAGTCTGGTCAAATGAAAGATTTAGACGAGGCCATCGGTCACCAACGCAGTGCGCTCGAGCTGTGTCCTCCCGGAAATCCCAATCGCTCGGCATCCCTCAACAACTTAGCGGCAATACTGTCCATTCGCTTCCAAGAACTCTCTCAGATGAAGGATCTCGAAGCGGCAATCGCCTGCCATCGTGACGCTTTGGACCTTCGCCCCCCGGGGCACTTCAATCGCCCATCCTCACTCAACAACCTCGGTGCTGCCTTGCACAACCGTTTCGATCTATTAGGCCAATCAGTGGACTTGGAGGAGGCAGTTGGATATCACCGCGACGCTCTTGATCTACGTCCTCCTGGACACCCCGACCGCAATCTGTCCCTCGGCAATCTCGCGGCCGCAATGCGGACGCGATTCGAGCAGCTGGGCCGGAAGGAAGATCTTTTGGAGGCAATCAGGTTGCTGCATTCCGGAGCACATGATGACTGTGAAACACCAGGACGTCGCTACTCCTGTGCGCTTCAGCTGACAGCGCTCTTGGAAGCACATAATCGACCGTTGGCGCTGCATGCCTTTGGCACGGCTCTGAACCTCCTCCAGTTGTCGCTTGCGGTGTACCCCGATGGGGAACTGCGACGTGAAGCGCTTAGCGCCGATCACTTATCCCCTTCGCTTGCGATATCGGCGGCAGCCCTTGCCATAGAGCAAGGCAACCTCGAAAAAGCCGTCGAGTTTCTCGATCAAGGGAGAGGTTTGTTATGGTCCAACATTCGGGGATTCAGGCAGCCATTAGAAGAGGTCCATCGGGTCGATCCATCATTGGCGGAGTTGTTCAGAGAAAAGAGTGATCAACTGGAAGCTCTCGCCACATCATCGCCGCTTGGACCTATTCAGCCGGCCATCACAAACCCCCATGAACTCAAAATGGCCTACGAAGCTAGATGCGCACGCCAGCGTCAACTTTCGTCAGAAAGAGAAGACGTAATTCAGCAGATTCGCCGTCTGGATGGATTCGAGCACTTCCTCAAAGCTGTGCCATTCCAAGAACTCCAGAACGCCGCCGCGGAAGGTCCCATCATAGTCGTTAATGTCGCCCCGCAGCGCTCAGACGTCATCATCCTTCTCCCTCGCGGCACACCCATACTCCATCCTCTATCCGTGGATGGCCGGAATCGCGAAGCAGCATATTCCACATTCCTTGAATTGTCCGATCTTCTTTTCGAGAAGAGGGGCAAGCCTGGTTTCTCCAGCGTGCTGAAGAACACCATCTTAAAAAAGCTGGCAGACACCTTGGTGACGCCTATCTTAGCGAAGTTGGAAAGCCTGAAAGTTCAACCAAAATCGAGGATTTGGTGGTGTCCCACATCTGTACTGTGTGCTCTTCCAATCCATGCGGCTGGCCACCTTCCTAAAACCTACATCTCTTCCTATACGCCAACTCTTTCTGCGCTCAACGCTGCCAGAAAGTCGAGAGATGCGCGGCCTCCTGCCCAGGTTGCTGCCGGCACCAAGCCGGCTCTCCTTGCCATCATCCACCCCGGACATCTTCCGAGAACTAAGGACGAGCCTGATGAAATGCTCCGCACAATCCTGACAGAACGCAATGTGATAGAGAAAACAGGAGGGCCAGGCCGCGTCATTAGCATGGTCCAATCTGACGCCACACGTGAAACCGTCCTCAGCGCGCTATCGCGCCACCCTTGGTTCTATTTTGGGTGTCACGGTCGTCTCAACAGCACCCAACCACCCCAGTCCGGATTCGAACTGGAGGGCGTCGCGCTCACCCTTGCCGACCTCGCTCAAGCCCGTCTTCCCAACGCCGAATTTGCGTTTCTGGCGGCGTGCGACAGTGCAATCACAGGAAGCACCGCCTCCACGCCAAACGAGGCGCTGCATCTGGCGGCTGCGGTGCAATTCTGCGGCATGGGCGGTGTCGTTGGAACGCTGTGGCCGATGGCGGACGAGGACGGGCCCAAGGTGGCACAGGTTTTCTGGAAGCATATGTTCCAAGAGAATGATGCGCGCAAATCAGCCGAGGCGCTCCAGAAAGTGGTGGCGGCTATGAGAACGAAGACTGGGCCGTGGGCAAAAGCCGTGGGCGAGAGTGGGTCCCTGCAGAGATGGGCGAATTATATCCACATCGGCGCATAATCTTCGCGAATTTCTCCAGGTTCCATCTTTCCATCCTTCATTTCCATAACCATTGATTCAGTGTGCTACCAGGTGTAACCACTGGGTGATGGCACTGGTCGAATCTATTTATTTATCAGTTACTTATCTGCATTGATATCGTCATTGACATACGGTCATTTGAGCATTGACATTGCTATTATTGTATTATCGCGTCCCCTATGTAGTTACCTTATCAAATCCTATGGAAAAGGATCTCAAGAATGTCAAGGTTATAGGGGGCTAATGTTGAGTGCCCAGTATTTAAGCAGTCAAGCACTCGAAATCGACGTGGGGTGGCTTTGGGGGATCTAGCGCAGATGCCGAAACACACAGAAGCCGCGTGACAATATCATCCGAGTCTTACTTCTCTCCAACATCGATGTCCCTGGGCCTCAACAGAGTTATTTATGAATATCCTCTCAACCTGTTGGCTGATTCCATAGTTGACATCACCACAACTGCTACTATAGGACACTTTCGCCTGATCGATTGTGTACGCTATACCAGGGACCAAGTTCTCTGTATAGAGGAACATGAGCATGTTTCGGGCTTGGGGTTCGAGTATTCAGCAATCTCGTACGTCTGGAGGGGAAATCCAGCGGAGCAACCAGTGCCTCCTAACAATCTGGGAGAATTCTCTGTGAAGGGAGCCGAAGATGGTGACCCTATCAGCCTCGATGTGCTGCACCATGTTTGCGCTGCATCCATAATCGAGGGAGCAGATCGGCTCTGGCTGGACCGTCTATGCATCATCCAGGCAAGTCGCGACGACAAGAGTTGGCAGATTGCGCGGATGTATGATATCTACAAAATATGCAAAGTCTGCATCATCCTTCCAGGTGGGATCAACCGCCTAGTTTCCGACGAAGAAGAAACAGCATGGATCACTCGCGCGTGGACCCTACAAGAAGTGACAGCTCCTAAGAGGGCAATGGTTCTTTTTCACTGGGAGCGTGGTGCTGGGGAATGGGAGGGTTGGCAGGGGGCTCCAAAAGGACAAGTAACGGAGGTCGTCCCGGAACAGTCTGCTATGACACCGCTGCATGGAATGTTGAAGGCCTGTTACTATCCTATGGCTTTGACATGGACTCCCACAAATGGCTCTGACATCTGTGATGATATATCGCCGTCAATTCTTGGATCCTATGGAGAATCATCCATTGGTTCACTCCTATACGCACTGGAGATGGACGATCCAGATGGCAGAGCCGTCGCTATCTGGCAATCGGCCTTGCTCCGCACTTCTTCTCGCCCTGTAGACATGATCTTGAGCATTATGGGTATATTCGGTGTCGCACTCGATGCTCGAAGGTTCCATAAGAATGATCGGATAGGTGCAACAATCGCCCTTGCTCAAGAGATCTTAAAAAATGGGGGAAAGCCCGCCTGGTTAGCGATGTCATTGGACATCCCTCCCTCTCGGTTCCTATCCTCATTTCCCGATTTTCCGACCACAGACGTCAGTGGGGATATCCGTTGGGATTCAAGACACAGACCCGTTAATGCCACTGTTGATGATAATATTTACGACATTGACGAGCTCAACGAGGTTGATTCTGATGAGGAAAGAAAGGAGGGAGAGATTGGTTCAAATGTACTATTACCCAACTCTTGGGTAGAGGGCATCCCAGGTGGCACCATGGATAACGATGGTTATCTTAATATCACTTGCAAAGCCAAGCCCATTTTCTCCACCAGAGAAGTGCTTGGCAAAAGGCGGACCACTTCCGCCAGAAACAATCGCGATATCTTGGGGGAAGACTCGGGGGGTGCCACCAGCCTTGTCGGGACAGATGGAAAGATCTGGGAAATCCCAAAATCAGGAACCTCAGAAGGACAGATCTTGGCGGCTAGTGAGGGTCATACCCAAGCCTTCGTCGCTTTCTTGGGTGTTTCTCGCAAATTTCCTCGAGATCCTGTTCTTCAACAGGATCCGCGCCCGTTTGGAGGGATTGTGCTGCCCGAAGACAGCCCTCTCCGAGCGTTCGCTGTTGAAGAGCACAGCCCAGGAAGATTCCATCGGTCTTCGTCCTTCATGTTGCCTGAAGAATACAGAAATAGTATCGAGAGGTGGCAGAAGCATTCATTCGCAATTGGAGGACCAGAATCATTCCCTTTTATAGGTACTCACCAGGATCTGTGCTAATTGCGACAGACTTTAGATCGTAGCTATAGCCCTCCCCAGCCCAGTTTCCGCCGTCCACTCAAATGCACAAAAATCGGAGATCTAGAGGGGGAGATTCGGAATCCGACTTTTCAGTGCACCCTTGGCAGCAAGTCTGAGATATTAGCATACAGAGTAACCTCCTTCACTTCAGATACTACTATACTAGATCATCATAATATGAGCATACTCATTCAATGCCAGCGCGGGTAAGCGTAGTTTCAGTAATGGACAGTAATGGACTTCACACCTGCTTTTGAGGATTAGCTGAAAAGGAATGCCATCGGAAGAGTTGGACTGTCAGTCTGCGAGATTTGCTAGCACGACATTGGCGGAAATAAGAACTTACCGGATACCAGCTCCTGTTTCAACTTCAAATGACTGACTTTTGGCACGTGACACACACCTCCTTTATCCTCCCCCGATGTCATCATTGCCCCGACTGAGCTCTGCATTCCGGCTACACAGCCCAAAAATAAATACCAGACAACTCTCCACCTCCTTTCCACGGCTCGCAAACCGTGCGATTGTCTACAAAGAAAATGGCGGGCCCGCATCCGTACTCTCGGTCGTCACCAACCCCTCCCTACCCGACCCCGCCCCACAGACAGTGAACGTGCGTTTCCTCCTCTCCCCAATCAACCCAGCAGATATCAACGTGGTCGAGGGAGTCTATCCCGCAAAACCGACGCGCACCCCCGAAGGCGTGTTTGTGGGCGGAAACGAAGGGGTAGCGGAGGTGACCAGCGTCGGGGACGGGGTTTCCGGTGTCAAGGTCGGAGAGTGGGTGGTGCTGGGGAAGCAACAGAGCGGTACGTGGAGGAGTGCAGCGAATGTGGGGGCTGGGGATGTTATCAGGGTGGACAAGAGCGTGGGGGAGGTGGCCGCTGCTACTATCACGGTAATCTCCCTCTTCCTGCCGGGTTCGCAACGTCGTTTGCTTATGATAAATTTGCCAGGTGAACCCCGCAACTGCGTACAACATGCTATCAGACTTCGCGGACCTCAAGCCAGGCGACTGGGTCCTCCAGAATGGCGCGAACAGCGCTGTGGGTCATTCCTCCACACCTTCATCGAGCGTGCAATCTAACACGCCCATGCGCAGGTCGGACAAGCCGTGATTCAAATCGCGAAATCTCGCGGGCTCAACACCCTCAACTTCGTGCGCAACCGGTGCGTGGCGCTCCCCTTGGCCCGAATGTGCGCGGCGATCTCATATCATTTCGCGGCAGGGAGGGCGTCGACTCTCTGAAGGGGCAGCTGACAAGTCTGGGAGCAACGCATGTTGCAACGTATGACGACCTTGCAGACAAGGCGTTCCGCGACACCGTCAAATCATGGACGGGCGGAAAGGTGCGTCCGCTCCCTTTGCTCCTCACTTTCTGCTGACCTGGCCTGATTTGATAGGATATACGGTTAGCACTGAACTGTGTCTCTGGCCCAACTACAACGAATATGGCGCGTTACTTGGGGCACGACGCCTTCCTGGTTTCGTACGGCGCGATGTCGAAGCAACCCCTTAGCCTCCCGACGAGCCTGTTCATATTCAAGAATCTGCAGAGTGTCGGATTCTGGCAAAGCCGTTGGTGTGTTTCCGTCTCCACTTCACTGCGTTATGTGATATTGAAGGATATCGATGGGGCACAGGTATAAGGAGAAGACAAAGGAGGAGCGTGAAACGCTGATGCGCACACTCGTAGAACTCTTCAATTCGGGCAAGGTTCGCCAACAATAACTTGCATTGGCCTGTCGCTGATGATGTTCTCCGTGTGCAGCTGAAGGAGCCCGAACATGAGATTTTGACGTTACGCGCAGACGAGTCCGATGAGGCCGCGACTACAAGGTTACGCGGCGTACTCAGCAAGATGGCGGAAGGTCAGTACGGGAAGAAGGTGTTGCTCCAGCTGGAGGGAGAGTAAGTGACAGATCATTTATCATGTATATCATGTAAGTGGAGACGATATCAATATGGCATATATCTATGCTAATTTCTAGCAGCTGCTGGAGAATAATCGCGATCACGTGTGAATTTGAATTTATCGAGGCGTTTCTCTGCAGACTCAGTAAATGTTTCGTTGTTTTCTATGCTGGCCCAAAGCGATGCATCTCCTTTGAGCAGACTCTGCTGCAAACACGCGAGTATGCTCAAAGCCGTTTCTCAGATCTCCATCTAGACCAGAACATACCCGCCCCATCGCAAACCACAGGGATCAATCTCGATGTCACATCTTTCAAAACCAAGAGTGTTTAACTAATACATTGGTACAGCGTCACGACATCTTCAGACACCCCCAATCTCGTTAGATTTGTCTTAGCCCTCTGGCAAAACATTGACTCGAGCTCAACAAGTCGCGTCGCGAACATGCTTTTCGGAATTCTGCAATCGCGATATTTACTAGGAAATAAGCACCAACGTCTATGCTCGCAAGGATCTCCAGTTCTCTTGGAAGCTCCTGATTCCTCGCATTATCCGCACTCAGGTGCTGCCCGACCAGCAACAGAAGTATCCCTGCAGACGTTGTATAGTTTCGCTACTTCAAATTGTCGAAAATGCTTCGTTTGCACAGGCTGGAACTTGATGGGGCAACTTTCAAATATGATCCTCCTGGCCCAAGCAGGAGTCATTCCAATCTCCTACCCGCCACAGCCCTGTTTCACAGTCGGGCATAACATCCCCCGAATTGGCAACTGACTTCAACTTGGGAGGGTCGCGTACATGCAGCGCTCTCCCCGCAGAAGCACTAGACGAACGAACCATCGTGGCCGTCTTGCCTGACTAGTCACATAAAGGCAGGATCCACATAAAAGGACTACCACCGATTGCTCGCCATACAGGATATTCACATTCTCACGACGATAGTGGGCACATTACACTGTACCTTCATTTGTTTATCTGTAGTAAATTTTTCGACGAGTCGGAGAACCTGGTGCTCGAGAGCACCACCCTGGGCGAACGAGTTCAATTGCCACTGAAAGGCTGGGCGGCATGCTGGCATATGCAGAGAATCAGTGCAGGAGAAAGGTGCAGCGACGATTATAGGCAAGGAGGAAATGCCTATAACATGCAGAGTTTGATGCAGACGTTGCTGAATGGGGATGGCGGGTAGTTCAAACTGGCACAACATGCTGCTGCAGGAGGGATAGTAGGATAAGAAAGCAACATATTATGTGTATATTAGACGCGAACGAATTACTTATTGCATCTTCCTATCCTGGAAGAAATTCTGCGCAGAACGTTAGCCAACATTGCTGGTGGAGAGGAGAGTAAGACCAACCTTCAGATGCCTCAGCTGCCAAAAGCACGTTGCCAACAAAACCACGATTTGCGCGACACTATACCACACCGCCCTCGAGTTTGTGCTCTCGCTCAGATCTCTAAATCCGGCCTCCCGCTCGCGCTGATACTGCTGCTCCCGCCGCACATCCTCTAGCTTCAGATTCAGATCCCTTATCTTTGCGCTCATCTCGCTGATGTGGTTTCGGTCATGATCAAGGTCTGCCTTAGTGGTACCGACGACGATGTCAAGGTAGAGCCGAATATGCGTGTTGGAGAACCAGGAAGTGTAGTTGGTTGAGAGGCAGAGGGAGTGGTCGCCTGCCTCGTGAGACGTGAAGGTAAAGCGGCCTTCAGCGGGGCCTTTGGTTTTCACTACTGTGTGGCCAGAGTGAACTTCCTGGGAGTATGGACAAATGGTATGTTAGCAGACTAATGTTGCAGCACGGGAAACGCGTACCTCGACTTCGACAAGGATTCCCAGTTCAGACTCGAGGACGTACTCCTGGCGCGCCTCACTCCATTCTAGCGCCTTGTAGTGTCCTGCCCATTCCATTCAGTCCAGTGCTCAAACCCGCCCAGTGGACTTCGGGCACTCACCCTCTACAACAGTGTCAGTCGGCAGTTCCTCAATGAAACACCGCTTTTCATTGGCATCAAGGTAGAAATGGAGCGCATTCGCCGTGGCTGCCAGCAAGAAAAGGCCGAGCAGAGCAAGTAGGGGGTGTCGTCTGGTCATGGTCGTGGTCGTGGTGGACGTGTTCACAGAATAGTGGTCGGTGGCTGTATAGATTTTGCTCTCCCAGTTTCACTTTCAGCGACTGTCGATCACAATTTTGCACGATGGCACCGACGTCGCGATTTGAACCGTCGACGATCAAGAACAAAATAAAACGGGAGGATATTGCCCAGAAGAATAAAAAGGCGAAGAATCAGCAGAAGCTCCAGAAGAGATTGGCGCAAGCGAAGCTCGAGGCGAATGATCCAGCTGCGAAGAAGGTGCGTCTGGGGCCTTGCCCTCTCCTATACCTTTCAAGCTAATGATAATATGTGAACAGAAACGTCTGGCTGAAAATATCCCGCGCACGCTCGATAATACCCGTGAATTCGACCCCTCGATCCTCACAGCCGACCCCGCCGCCGCCTCCTCCTCGACACAACCCACGGATGAGTCCGCAGCGGACATTGCAGCGGACCCTTTCGCTGCCTTCTTCTCTCCCCCATCTGATGCAGATCCCTTTGCACCACCCAAAGTGCTCATCACCACCGGCCCTCAGGCATCGAAAGCGACATATGGCTTCTGCGATGAGCTCGTTGGTGTGATACCCGGCGCGAAGTTCATACGACGAAAAAGAGGGAAAGGATTTGAGATGGGTCGGATAGCTGGGTGGGCTGCGGGAAGAGGATATGGATGTCTATGTGTGGTGAATGAGGACACGAAAAAGCCGAGTGCGTAGTTCATTCCCTCCATGGCCATGCACATGAGCTAATCTCGTGCTAGACGCAATAACCCTCGTGCACCTTCCCGCTGGCCCCACCGCCTATTTTAAGCTCACTTCCGTCGAGCTCACAAAAGATATCTTTGGGCATGCCAGAGCGACACCTCATAATCCGGAGCTCGTGCTCAACGGATTCGTGACAAGGCTTGGGCACGCGGTGGGACGTATGTTTCAAACGTTGTTCCCCCCGATGCCGGAGTTTCAGGGGCGGCAGGTGGTTACGCTGCATTGTCAGCGGGACTTTCTATTTTTCAGGAGACATCGGTCGGGCCCTCTTTCTTCTTATATTCCCAATTTAACACTGATTCGTTCTAGATATGCATTCCGCTCCGAAGAAAAAGTCGCCCTACAAGAGATCGGGCCTCGTTTCACTTTGAAGCTACGCTCTCTGCGCAAAGGCCTGCCTGCTGTAATGGACTTTGGTGCGGCGCCGAAAATAACAGAAATCCAAGTTGGTGATCTGGAGGCGCAAGAGGCGATCAGGGACAGCACTGCAGACAAGGCAGAAAAGGAGGGAGGGAATGTGGATGCGGAGGATGCGGACATGGATGGGAATGTGAAAGAGAAAGAAGAAAAGACGGATAAGGAGGGAGGAAAGGAGAAAACGGTGGTGAAGCCACCAACACAAGACGAATTCCTGTGGATGTGGAAGGTACGTGTTGACTCTGCGATGGGGAGATTTTTTCTGAAAATTCTTGGTATAGCCGGAGCTCGAGACGACGCGACGGACATTCTTCTTGTAGTTCCATTAACATGCATGCGTGTGTAGCTCGGGCAATGAATGTGGAGCGTGCTTTCACTGCTGCTGTGTACTTGTGCTCGACTTGCAGGGCAACTCTACTGGGAACCTCGTCATCTTTCAAGCAGCCGTTCAACTCTGTCAGGTGCTCTACCTTTGACGTGGCCTGCTAGCGCTCTTCCATTATCGACTATATTCTGCAAAGAAGCTCAAGCTGAAATCGTTCTTACTGTCTGTCGTCATCCGACTGTTAAGAATATCAGGTATCAGACGGCACTAGCAACGTGTTTAATAAAGAGTAAAAACCAAGGGTATGTGAATTCCATCAAGTCATGATTCACCGCAGTCCCTAACAGTGGTATCTCCTGCACTATACTCGAGCAATCCAAATCCCAAAACTCAGTCATCAACGGTTTGTCCTTTGTGAAGTGCGTTCCGACTTCACATCTATGTATATTTCAGCATATAATCAACCTACAGTCGCAGTGCGGGGCGAACGACGTACAAGATCCTCTGGCATTTTTTCGATATCTGAATACTCTTCGTCTTCTCCTCCTGGATCTAATGCGTCCTCCCCGTCCGAATCGAGAGGGCCCCACGGAACATCGATGTCTTCGTATCTGGACCAACATAAAGCTTCAGCAGAAAGCACGAGTTCCACTACGAAGAGACAATGCCTACTTGTCCTCGTTCGGGTCAATGGGCGCTTGAGGGACACCTCGCCACTTTGCGTACCACCTGCGCTTCTTCAGGGTGAACAGAGGTGTGTACCTGCCCTTAATATTCTTTGTACTACCTGCACACTGATGTATGCCTGTTGCATTGCTTACTGACCAGCCCCCTTTGACGTTACCCCCGCCACCAATGGGCACGGCTGCAGCAACACCAGCGACGATAGGATCAACTTCCGCATGAAGCGTGATCGTAACCTCCTCGCTACCTGCGGAGGGAATTCGTATGACCGATGGGGACGAAGCAGAGCAGAGTGACTCACTCTTTCCAGAAATGTAGAGACTGGATGCTGGACATGCGTATGCATCGGATACTATGTATTTTCCTTTAACCTCAGGAACATCAACCAGTCTGTCCAAAAGCTTCATATTTGGGATCTGCCAGAGCTGCGGGAGATGCATCAGCAGCACCGCCCCTCGCTTCTCGTCGAATTTCCATGTACCAGCCAAGGCCACGTCGGCAATTCCAGCAACGTTTCTAAACGCGCCCAGTCAGGATGTGATACCATCGAACCGTACGAGTCTTACACTTCTGGGCCTCCAGAGAAGTTGCATTCATGTGCGGTCTCGGTCGAGACCTTCCAGTAGCTGAGAGGCTCGCCGGGCACGATATCATCCTTGTCGGTCTTGTTAGGGATGAGATTCTCGTCGTAGATGTTGCCATCTTTCTCGAAGGTGCCAGTTTTGGAATCTACAGTGCCGTAGTCACCAACCTGAAGTAGCCACTAATCAGCCTGCTAGATCGGCAGATCTAATCTGCTCTCGTCCTACCCGGATCTCTTTCGCCAGTTCCCAGTTGGCAAATTTGCCTGTTGTTTTGAACATGAGATCGACGAATTTGCGAGGTCCAGTCATTATCGCCAGAATATGCGAGCACAGCGAAGTGCAAGTCAGAGTGTCAGGTCTGATTAGCGCCTTCGATGGTTGATAACCAATAGGCGCCAATTGCGATAAGCTGCAGTTTTGCTGTAGTAAGCTAATGGTAAATGGATAAATACCAATCAGATACATATTAGGAACAAGGCGTAGAAATACAATAATCGATCCGAGATTTGACGAAGAGTGTGGAAAGGTGGAACTGCAAGGGCATTGCACGATGCTGCTATCAGCCGGGGGACATACCCATAATGTATCGCATAGTAGAAATTGACGGTATGTAAAATTATGATGATGATAACAGTGTTGATAAAGACAAATTCGATGTTCCGGACACGGTGATAGAATATTCAGCGTTGTGCACTCACCGAGTGACCGAGATAAGGCGAGCATCAACCGCCGATGTGCACGAAATTGGCCCACCTATGGGGCAACTCCCCTTCTTTCTTGGCCTACATCGTGCCCCATGGTCCGGCCTTCTTCCTTGCAATAGTAACCGCCGCATGCACTGTGCCGAGTTTGGTGGGTTGTTCTGCTTGAACATGTCCTGATAGAAAACTTGTGCGACAAGCCTCGGGTAAAGGTGTCGTGATCCTCGAACTGTAAAAGCTTGACTGCCTCCTTGAGCTTCTCCATTTAGCTAAACCAAGAGAAATGACCTTGTAATGTGAGAATTCAACAGCGAACAATGAAAGCTCGGTAATCACGGGATAATGCAACGTAATCGCGGATCGATGATAGCTTATGAATACCTCTAAATCCATCAGTTGACCTATGTTTTGAAGCGAGCATCCATTGCAAGATCTAGATTGTAGAGGGATAAGGCGCGGCTGTCATTAGCAGGAGGACGCAGCTTCAGGACACCACCTAATCGTCCCTTGCAAGTCCACTAGTTGTCCTAGCTGATCGAAACGCCCTTTATATATGATTGACAAGTTGTCGAGACAGGCTGAATAATTGAAATTTCTAGGAGGGTATAGCGCTAGAGCACTACGCTGGTGAATGATTGCCTTCTCCAATGGTGCATTTTTGATGCGAACCTGCAACGGTGTTGCTAGTTCATCGAGAGATCCACAATGGTGGTAATCGGTAGAAAGAAACAGCTCAACAGAGACGCGGGGGTACATGACTTCCACTTCAAATCCAATACTGATCCAGCTGGTTGAACGGGAAGCCAAGTGCAAGTGCAAAGTTACCGAGAGAGCCATAGCGATTTGATAGCGGCAGGGCGACGAGTCATAGCCTTCTCTAAATCTGCTATTTCGCCTGCCCGAAGGAAGTGATCTCTCAGTGCAGGTTCAAGCACCCCGAGTGCAAAGGTATCGCCCAGGAGGACACACTTCGACGGCTGTTCGGAAGAAGATAATCGCCTCCTTCATGTTCTCTGCTTGGCCTAACTGACTGAAGCGGAATTTAAATGTACTCACGAGGGTCTGGGCGATGCACAGTGTGCGCCTTTGGGATTTGGTCCATTATACGCGCGTGTAGTGATAGGCCGAAATAATAACAGAGTATTCGCCAGGTTTCAAGGATAATGATCATACCAGCAATGTCCGCTGCAGGCATGATGCATCCGTACTTCACCTTCAGCTTCTCGATAATTTCGACTGTAGATATGGTCGACGTAGGCAGGGACGTTAATAATGTCAAATGCACAGTGACTGCGGAGACAAGAGCAAAAACATCTCACCAGGGCTGCGAGGCTTCCAGGGACCCCCGATGAGATTTGGAAGGTTTGATACACCCCTACGCCAGTGTGCAGTACTTATGCAATTATTGCGAGGGCGCGGTGCTCAGCCCAGGGGGCCGTGCGCTGGTTGTGGTTGCATATCTGAAATAACATTCAGACCGGAGCGTCCATCGACCCTTCTTTGAAATCCAACCTCTTGATGCTGAATCTTGTGTAAAGCTGCATATTTCGAGGTTTTGACCATAAGGTACGCGAGGCACGGGAGGAAATACGCGGACACCTTGAAATTTGAATAGCATTACGAAATGGGCGCCGAACTGGAAAGGTACTAAACCCCAACAATTCCCACCACGCTTTTCTTCTCAATACATACCCGCGCTTTCCCGCCCGTCTTTTGCCCAACCCCTACCCTCGTTTTCCCTGTCGCGCGCCATGGTCGCCCAAATTGCTTCTCTTGTTCTTGCGTCTGTTTTGTATGCTACTGCCACCTCCGCCGCCGCCGCCGCCTCCGACAATGGCGCTTGCGCCCAGATGAAGACTATTTGCCAAAAGGCTGTTGACGAGGACGTAACCAACCCTTGGTCGATAGAGGCTTGCGTCTACGGAGCGTCGTGCTACGCTGGTTCCGACCCCGTCGATACTTTCCTGAAACACGTTTACGAGGGCAAGAACCATGATTATACATGTTTCGAAGGTTACCCTACCTCCAAGTTGGCGCCTCGCGTTTCTTCTAAGGTGCGTACATTCTTATGGTTACAGTTGAAGGGCATTTGTTCAGTGGTACCCACAGGTTCTCGATGCCATTTCCACGGACAAGAAGATTATAACACAACAAAACTTCATTGATGGCTTCTACAACACTTTGGACAGCACGAAGGGACCTTACCCATCCAGCACCAGCGTCGTGGCTTCCTACTACGACCGTCTGACGTCCTGGTATGAGTCCCCTGTCTTCGTCCTGAATTGCGTGCTCATTCCTGTTAAGGACTTCGTACTGCAATGGCAATATCCCGGTCTCGAACTTCGCTGATTACGTGAGTAACTGTCCAGCGTCGGCTCTGTCCCGTTATTGAACGAACGTCGCGTCCATGCAGTTCCAATACTCGTCGACCGTCAACTCTGTCTACTGCGCGTCCTCCAAGCGTGACGTAGCTGCCATCCCCACCATCAGCAAGGACGAGACATGCCAAGCCATGTTCGTAAATTGCATCCACGACGTTGACGTCAACTACTTCGCCCACGCATCTTGCGTCCTCGGAGCGACATGCATCGACGGCAAAAAGCCGGTTGCTGACTTCCTCACCGCAGTCGCCGCCCAGCTCCCTGGGAACAACACTCACCCAACTGCCCTCACGCAACAGCGCCTTACTCAGACCCTCTTCAACCAGTGGTCTACGGACAACAAGACCCTCACTGAGCAGAACTTCATCGACGCTTGGTACTCCGAGCTCCAGTCTGTCGGTGGGCCTTACCCGGACTCGACGGATCTCGTCGTTGAGTATTTCGACCGCATCGCAGCGTGGGCTGGCTATTGCGATGAGGGTGTACCTTACGACAACACTGCGGACTATGTAAGTTCATTGGATTCCGCAGCATCATGTATACTTGCTGACGACTCCTGCAGTACCAATACTCATCCACCGTGGACGGTGCTGAGTCCTCTTAAATAGGACTAAAACGACTTGGTTTTGCGGCACTACGGACACTTGCACTTCACTCGCTTAGAATTCATTCGTTTATAATACGTACATTGGTAAAATGGTCTTACTTTACTGGACGCTTATCGTGAGGTTTTTAAAATCAAACACAGTGAGTAGGGTGTGATTGATTGATGTGGTTATGGAGAAACATTTTGCGGACACTGCAATCGGTTGCTAGCCAGTCAGGTTGTCATTCGCCCTGGATGGTACATAGAGCTCCTTGTATAAGTTGTCACGATTTTACCAATTATTATCTTCTTGTCCTTGATGATCGCTTTGGAGAGCCTATAACTAGTTGAATGTGAATACCAAAGAGCAGCATCGCCACTATTTTCGGATAAACAATTTGTGAACAATTATACAAATGGCCCAGTTGTGACCACCCAAACATACTACTGAATAATATTTGATAGTCATATTTTTCTCCATCCTGTTCACTTTCCTCGCTGGCAGCCAGGAATTTAGACGCATTTGGCGTTTCCCTACTATAACAGTAGACTCTGAGCCTCTTTTGCCAACAGACGTTTGGACAACATCCGCAAAGAATCTGACAGATCGGAGGTGAACACCTCCGGCCGCTCTGCTGCAAGAGCCCTGTACATACGCGCGGACTCCTGGATTGCCTCCAGAGCCTCCTTGTGACAACCGAGACGGGAAAATTTGATCGATAGGTTGTAAAGAGATTGTGCAAGGTCGGCACTAAACGCTGCTGGTCGCTCCGCCGCGAGAGCCCGCCGCAGCCCTACGGCCTCCTGAAGCACGGCAAGAGCCTCTTTGTGTCGATCGTGGTCTGACAAGCGAGCGGAGAGGTTGTTGAGTGATGAGGCAAGGTCAGCATTGAACGCCCCTGGGCGCTCCGCCGCGAGAGTCCGGCGCAACCTCACAGCCTCCTGATTCGCCGCTAGAGCCTCTTCATGTCGCCTGTGCTCCGATAAGCGGACAGAGAGACCGTTGAGAGATGAGGCGAGGTATGCATTGAAAGCCGCCGGTCGTTCTGCCGCGAGAGTCCTGTATAATGCTGCGGCCTCCTGGATTGCCGCCAGAGCCTCTATGTGCCGATCGTGCTTTGACAAGCAAACGGAAAGACCTTTGAGAGATGAGGCGAGGTAGGCATTAAAAGCCGCTGGTCGCTCCTCCGCGAGGGTCCGGTGTAATCCCGCCGCCTCCTGGATTGCCGCTAGAGCCTCTTCGTGTCGACCGAGATCCGACAAACAATTCGACAAGTTATTGAGTGAAGAGGCTAGGTCAGCACTGAAGGCCGCCGGTCGCTCTACCACAAGACTGCGACGCAGCACCACGGCCTCCTGGATTGCTGTCAGAGCCTCTTCAGGTCGGCCATGTTCGGACAAGCGAACGGAGAGGTTATTGAGCGACTCGGCGAGCTCTGCATTGAAAGTTTCTGGTTGTTCCGCTGCGAGTGTTTGGCGTAGACTCACAGCTTCTTGATTGGCTGCAAGGGCCTCTTCGTGTCGACCGTGGTGTGACAAGCACGAGGAGAGGTTGGTGAGTGACATGGCAAGGTCGGCATGGAAAGCCGCTGGCTGCTCCGTTGCGAGAGAACGGTATAGTCCCACCGCCTCCTGAATTGTTTTTAGAGCCTCATCGTGTCGCCCCAGATCTGATAAGCGCAAGGAGAGGTTGTTAACTGAGTCGGCAAGGTCTGCATTGAAAGCTGCTGGTCGCTCCGCCGCTAGAGGTCGATATACTTCTACGGCCTCCTGGATGGCTGTCAAAGCCTCTTCCCGCCGACCAAGATCCGACAAGCGATTGGAGAAGTTGTGAAGTGAATCAGCGAGCTCGGTGTTGAATATTTCCGGTTGTTGCGCAGCGATTTCTCGGCGCAGTTGTACCGAGTCCTCAATTGCTGTCAGCGCTTCTTCTAGGCGACCCGAATACTTCAGCCTAAAGGAAAGCCGAGACAAGGCCTGCGCCTGCGATGCATCATCGTATAGTCTTTTGAGCTCAGTGGCATGGGACTAGTGGATATGTCTTACAATGAGCTCAGTGCAACTATACAGGATAGCAGACACTCACATTCAGCCAGCGCCAGACAGCCAGCGATCCCACAAAGGTGCTGGTGGATGTCACTATCTCTATCCAAGTAGTGTTGTCATACGGTAAAAACTCTCGGATGAGTCTCGCCACTGCGATCGTAGGACTCTCGACATCGCAGATGTGATTGCTCCAATGTTCACATCCGTACAGAAGCTGTTCAGATATTCCGCTGAGCTCTGGGATGCCAGGCCCATCATCCTCATCTCTAGCAAGATATCCCGTGCCAGCTATGGGTGCAGCTGTTAGCTCGTGAACCATTGTTTGAATGCATAGCTCGCTAAGCATCTGACTGTGTTCTTTCTCCGATAGAAAGAACTTCCTCGTCTCGGCCCTTTCAGCGGCACGGCCCGTGACAAATTCGCGAAATGAGAGATGTAGAGTGTGGATCAGCTTGTTCTCATCGTGCAATCCCACGAGAACCGAACCAAATCGTTGGAGCAAGTGATCCAGCGAAAGTTCGCGGTTGCCGCCGTGCAACGCGCGGAGCGCTGCTAGCGACAGCGGTCGCTTGATGGCCATGATAGAGCCCATGAAAAGTGCATAACCGTCGCAAAACTCCTTGTCACCCCAATCACCAGAAGCCTCGAGGATAGTGCTGTAGAGGGCATCGATCTTCCTGGTCGGTTCGAGGACTCGGCCCTGTGCGGACGACTTCGAAAGCAGGGCGCGTAGCTTCTCTTTGGGATTGTATGCGCCGCGAAGGTAGCGAAATACTGTGGCTATCCAGATGAATAGCCCAGCCGCCATGGTCTTCAAGTCTTGAATGAGTAATTCATCCGGCCAAGGTGTTCCCATCTGGGAGTGTAGAACGCCATCCCGCAGCTCAGCATCAATGTACGCGGCGATGTCTTGCCGATTTTCGACAGAATCGATGTCAATGTGATAGTGGGAGACATGGGCCTTTCCTGATAGATACTGCTCAATAATTCTGGTAGATCGTGATGTGATGAGCACACGAAAGTACGGAGGTAGTGTGGCAAATTCATCACGGAGTATCGTGAGCAAGTCGATATCTAGGTCATCATGAATGGCCTCGTCCAGCGCATCGATCACCACAATGATCTGTCGATCCACAGAATGACGGCGCAGAGGGCCTGCAATGAACGCCTCAAATTGCCGAGAGAGCTCCGCCGAGGCCAGCGCAGGTCTTTTCTCTAAACTTGCACAGATATCAGCCGCGATGGCAGGGTAAAGACTAGCAATATCGCGAGCAATTGTCGTGAAGAGAAGCTGAGAGGTATTTCGGGAAGCAATTGTGCGTTCAAAGAAGAAACATGAGGTCAGAAGACCTTCAGCGTCAAGCGCTTGCGCGACGGCATGGGCTATCGCAGTTTTGCCGGATCCAGCAACACCCTTCAAGCAAAGGATTTTGTGCTGATCAAGAGTTCGTGCCCAAGCATGTATTAAAGACAGCGCCGTGATTCGTGTTCCAGATAAACAAGCCAGCTTTGAGTTCCAGGAGGAGCCGTCCGCATATGGAAGCTTGTCTAGAGCAGAAATATTCTTCATTTTGGCAACTGAGCGTGGTCTCAGCGCTTGAATAGAGATTGTTGGTTTCAGTTCGCTGCTCACCGAGGTGCTCATCGTTCACTTCATGTGTGACATAGTCACCAGCAACATTGATGACATGCCCTCCAAGTGTACCACAGGTCGTGAATGTCTCGTGCGTTCCGATAAGCACACATGTTTATAAAGTAAAAAATCAGAATAGACATACCACAGCCGGTATGGGGGCCTGATCTACGATGTACTTGTGGTCTGCAGGTATTGTTTTGACCGTCTGTATACAGCTGCCAGTCGCAATTGGTGGCTCGAGAATACGCGTGCTTCTGTATCTTTCGATAACTCTCGCGACAATGCGCCTGGAATCGCCCCTTCCGAGAGAGTTCCGAGCCATCACCTGAAATAGGATTGGGGTGTAAATATGGAGTGACCATGGAATACATTTATTGAGTGTTTGTACCTGAAAGGGCTCGACCGCAGAGACGATTTGTTTCTTCAGGTGTGCTATTATCTCAGGATCTTTGCGAAAATTGCGCATCCTTTGAATATAGCTCATACTCTGCAGCCTGACAATTTGTGTCTTCCCCCCTTCGAGCGCCCTGTCAATTTGACCGCTCGTTAGCAGATCACACTAGCGACACGTGCATGTGCAAGACTCACGCAATTACCACCTGCATCTTAGCTTCTACAGCATCTTTTGTGTCTGAGGCATCTTGGACCGACTCTGATAGAGACATGATGACGTGTATCGCGCAATTTTGCATGATCTGACCCAAATCGGACCATTCCTTCTTGTTGGATTTGAATTTCTATGAAAATACATTGCAATACATGAGTATCAAGGGAGAAAATCCATATCATTACCATACCGAGATGAAGTGGAGGATAGACAAAGCGTTAGCTGCTACACTTTGAAGTGCAGGGAAGTCGTCCGACGAGATATCGTTGGCGAGCCTGAGCAGCTCCAGAGGATCAAGTCTGGTGATGGTTGAAGCATTTCCAGCTTGAATCATAGTCGGCGGGTAAGGATGGTATGGTAGGTCCAGCGTGGAGAATCAGTGCGGAGCAACGCCAAGTGCAACACTGCAGAGCCATGCATAAGATTCATAGGAACCTGTTTCCAGGGAAGTGGCTCAAAAGTGGCTGTTTGGTTTCGAAGCTTTTGACAAACAAAGGTCTATTTGTGCCGGGTTGCGACACTTCGCCATTGATTTATTGGTATCATCACCCACTGATCGAATGGTTAGGATTATCACTTCAACGTTATGCATACCTTCTAATACTTAAATCATAGGCTACACCAGCTGCTTTGGGGAGCGTATGGGTAAGTAATGCCGTTGATTTGCGACATAACCTTCACTGATCGGCGTGTAGACTGAGCACCGCAACCCAGAGGGGAGGACTTATTGGTTCAACACTGGGTCGAGGGAGAGTGTGTGGGAGAAGCCCGAGGGTGAGTATCCAATATGTTTTATATGCTCGTTTGAGTCTCATTTTGCATCTCCAGAATTGAAGACTAACTTTGAGGTAAGGGTTGTGCCATAGCCTTCAGCGACACCCCACTGACATCCTTTTCAGCGCGCTTTGAACCAGACGAAGTGGAAGGAGTACTTCTCTGGAGGGAGAAAATACTATTACCATGTGAGCATATAGTATGCATTTCGAAAACGGTCTCTAACTGGCATGTTTTTCAGACTGAGACCAAAGAATCAAAATGGGATACGCCGGAAGAGGTGCAAATATTAATAGACAAAGTGGCCAAAGAGACACCGGCGCCAGCGTGAGTTCACAATTTATTTGTGCTGAACTGAACGCTGACCTGTTTACAGCCCCTCTGGACCCCCTACATTCATACCTGGCGAGAATGCGCTCCTTGCCCTCGGTAATGGCGATGCTGCTTCTGCTGCCAATGGGCCGGATCTGTCTGTTGGGGCCCACACTGGTGGACTGCCATTCACTCCCACGTCCATTCTTCCTGCTCGCCCCAATCTGCCCGATGATCCGATCATCCCCCATAACGGGTTTCAAACATTCGAAGAGGGCGAAAAGGCGTTCATGCACCTGCTGAGAAAGGCTGGCGTGGACGCGTCGTGGACCTGGGATCAGACCATGCGCGCTATAATCACTGACCCATTGTACAAAGCCCTTGGGACATTGGCGGAGAAGAAAGCTGCTTGGCAGAAGGTATTCATTCTCATACTTATGCATATGTTCTATGCTGATATGTGCGAACCAGTTCACCGATGCTTTGAAAGCGAAAGAACACGAAGAGAGAGAAGCGAGGCTGTCCAAGTTACGTCCCGCTCTCCGAAATATGCTGAAAGGCAACCCCAATGTGTTCCATTACACCACATTTGCTACTGCCGACAAGCTTTTTGCCCAGCATCCAACATGGCAGCAGGGTCGTATCGAAGCGGAGAGAAAACTTGTTTTCGAAGAGTATGTCGCTGAGCTCAAGCAACGTGAAGTGGTACGCTGTTTATTCTTCGTTTTGCCTGGCGACAGAGCTGACGACGCTTTACAGCAAGAGAGTCGTGCGGCACGATCTCGCAGCATTGCAAAGGTAGTAGCCCTCTTCAAAGAGCTGGACGTTGACGTTCTTACGCGTTGGCGCAAAGCCCACGAAATGGTGTTGGAATCCGATCAATGGCAGAATGACCCAGAGTTGCGCAAGCTCCCCACGCTCGATATTTTGCTGGCGTTCGAAGATTACAGTCGAGTGCGGGAGCGCGAGTTCGACGAACAGATGCGCAGGGCTCAGGTGGAGAAGACGCGCAAGGAGAGGAAGGCTAGGGAAGGCTTCAAGGTATGTCACTTTCCGCGTGAGCTGTGTAAGTTAAGATAGCTAACAAGCCTTATCGTTTCAGGAACTGATGCAGCAGTTCGTTAACGAGGGAAAGATCAAAGCTCGAACCAAGTGGAAGGAAATCTACACAATGCTGCAGGATGATGAGCGCTACTTGAGCATGCTCGGCAACCCAGGCTCTAATCCTCTGGAGCTCTTTTGGGACGTCGTGGACGAGCTTGACCAGAAGCTTGACGGGAAGATTGCTGGCGTCAGCGACGCCATCAAGCAGCACAACTCCAAGTTGCCGATGCCAGAAGGCGGCGAGGATGCCATGGCTGTCGATGGGCAGGAGACTACGGATAAGCCTAAGGAGTTCTCCGTTGATAGTGAGACGAAAGAAGAAGACTTTATAGCTCTCGTCAAGGCTGAGACGGTAGAAGGCGCGAAGGCTTTGTCTGATGCCGATTTGAAAGAAGTATTCCAGCACGTAAGCCACAATCCTCATGTCTGCTTAGATGTGGCGTGCTGATTAGTTGCAGCTTCGGGAGCAAGCACTGAAGAAGCAGTCCGACGATAAGAGGCGGGCTGAAAGGAAGCAGCGACATTTGCAGGATGACCTACGGTATGCTTTAAAGAAGATGGCCGAACCGCTCGACCTTAATTTGTCCTTTGAGGAGGTGCGCAATAGCCATGAAGCAGTATTTCTCGCCGATACTCACGCGCTTTCATAGGCGATGCCACTCATAGAAAACCTGCCAGAATACAAGGCCGTTGCTGACGACGAGGGCAGGCGCGCCGCGTTTTCTAAATTCGTCAAGAGACAAAAAGTTCGTTTCTAGTCCGGAACTTGAATAATCAAGCTTAACATCTTCTGCTAGGAAAGGCTTCGGGAGGTCCCATCGGAGGATGGTTCCGCGACCACCAGTCGCAAGCGTAAGGAGCCTGCTCGAGATGATCGTGATAAGGACCGCGAGCGTGATTCTCATCGTGACCGAGACAGAGGCAAAGATTACGACAAGGACGCCCGTCCTTCTAAACACTATCATCGCCACGATAGCGAGTACGAGGCGCACCGCTCGTCTCACCGTGAATATTCAAAAGACAAGGAGTACCCCAGAGATGAAAGGGATAGGGACTATGGGAGATCATCCAAGCATTATGAGCGGGACGATGGCCGGAAGCGAGAGAGGGAGCGAGACCGAAAGCCTTATCGTGATGAAGCGCCCAGGGATGATACCAGGGAGCGCAGCTTACCAGCCAGGGGTGATGACCGGATGGATGAAGACCGCGTTGAGAAGGTAGTGTCTCCTGCGTAGGCAAAGTGCCCTTTCTGATTGATTTGTTGCAGAGGCCACGGTACGATGAGCCACCTGCTGGCAAGTCTGATGTCGCTGCGAGAGATGATACGCCCGAGGAGGGGGAGATATAGTGATTGTACTAGATTGTATCACTCAATACATCGAGTCACCAGTTGCACTTATAATACAACAAGTGGGATCATAACCTTGGGCTCATTCGGAGTCATCCCCACCTACAAACCCTATTGCTGCGGTATTGCTTCAACGACAGCGAAGGCCTCAAAGCCATCATTGAACCTTGACATCTTGTCTGCTTTTCCGAGTGCTGGCGTACGTTCATGATTTGAAGAGGTGGCCCCGATGTGCTAATGACTTACGAGGAAAATCTTCATCGATCTCCCCATCCTCCACGATTCTGAAACGCCATCTCGAAAGTAGATCAACCGCCTCTGGCCGTGGCAGCCAGCCCTCCTTCCAATAGCTCCACAGCGCGAACCCGAGCACTTCTTCTACCGTAGCGTCCTTACGCACGAGCAAAGACATGGCCTCTCCGCGTGGAACACGCGCAAAGGGAAAGAACACCTGCACCGTCATTGCTCCATCAACGGATTCCACAAGCCCTGAAATGGCGGCGTAATCAGAGAAGGGGTTGGAAGAAGCTACGGCGGAAATGGTTGTTGCTGCCAGTTCTGGATTCTGTCCGTGCGCAAGTGTAAACATATCTGTGTACTAGCAATAGAACAAGGGGGCTGAGCAGGCCCTGTCAATTCACACGGACTCTTATCTTTGCAGTGTAATATTGCACCTTTAAATTTACATCGGCCTTCCGGCATCAACATCTTATCAGTTATACTTCCTCTTCACGTGCACGAAGAAAAGATATAGATGTTCCTTCATTCGACGAACCTTCCAACGCCTGCTTCCGCCCGATATTCCCGGCTGTAAGTTGCATTCGGAAAGTTGATAAAGCGCAAGGAGACTGGATAACCGTCGACTTATCGAGTATGACTGGTTGTTCACGACAACAAGTGAAGTTCATAAGCCGAGGCTTTGCAAATGCCCATAGCATATACACCGCATGTGAGAGCTCACTTTGAAACGAAGGAGAGGCAAAGACGGTGTACAGAATGCAGGTTGAAAGTGGGATTTAGTGAGAGGTTGACGGTACATGTCGAGTCTGGATTCGGTAACTTTTTGGTCTAAAAGTTGCAAGCAGGAACAAGTCCATTACTTGCTCATACTGGCCTTCATTATTTGGCTTGCACGACGCTTGGGGACACATTGCTACTATTGATTCAGTAAGAACATGACACAGACCGACTTCCTCGCACTGGAATTCCTCGCAAGGGTAATTTGAAGTGGTGTGTTGGTTATTGGGCGCAAGCGATAGTGCTGGATAGCCACTCGAGCTATCTTCGCTCAGCAAGATATACAAAGCGCGACTGTGAATCACAAAGTAATTCTCCGAGGGGAAGATATATGGTGATTAGAATAATATGGGCCGTACAGCATTGTAATGACCCATGACTATAACTGGGTGCTAGCAGCGAGTGGGATATCAATGTTTCCAATCCTGAGACGCGTAAATGGATGCTTGTTCCTTATAGTCTTGTAGTAGCCTAAGGGTATGAGATGATGAAAATGTGAGTACCATGTCGGGGAAGATAGGCAAAGCGAGGAAGGGATATTTCAACGATAGTGGAAGATGACTGACCTTTTCTCCGCTTTCGCTTCACTACAACCTCCTGCGCTCCTCTAGTGTGCTCTATGACCGTAGCGTCCACCCTGACTTTGTCTGCTGATATGACGGGGTTGCCGCGCAGAGTATATTCGCGTGAACCAAGCTCGTGTATGTCCGAAAGCGCGACCACGTCTCCAACGTTGACGTCCTTTAATCTTGGCACGGTGAGGACATCACGAGGTGTGAGAAGATATTTTCTGCCTGCTACCGTCGCGACAACGTATTGCGAAGGCTGGGCGCGAATCAAATCAAGGGCTGAGGCCGCTGTGCGCGGTAATGTGTGGGCCGAACGGATTTGAACTGAACAGAATGTTGAGCAAAAGCACAATCGTGGTGTAACAATGTCGTGCACATACTGCATGTTCTGAGCCCTCGGGCAAATACGCTTGCCATGGGTGTTGGGAGTATGTAAAAGCAAAGGAAAACGGATAGCACACGCGCCGGCGGGAGGTGGCGCGCCCAGCGCGTGGGAGTATTTATTTGGCCCTTTTCAGAGTTTCCGAGTTTTGACGAACCCCATCACCTGTTTCTCAACTCTCTCCTTCTCTCTACCCTTCTCCCTCCTCCCTCCACCATGCATAGGTTCGCCCTCAGAAACTCTGCCCGCATTGCCGCGCAGGCCGCAACACCAAAGGTACGGCCCAGCGCAATTCCCGACGCTTGCCACCGGTTCTGACGGAAACTTGTCCGTTTCAACAGAGCGCTGCACCCATTGCCGCTCGCACATATGCGACAGCGAAACCTGGTGCGTGCTATCCTCCATTAGTCGACCACTCGAGTCTCATGCTTCCTGCTTTCTTCCACCTTCCCTTTTCGTTCTCGTTGATGAATTGCATGAATTGCCATCCACGTCACAACTATAGCTGCATCCGAGGTCTCTTCCATCCTTGAGTCCCGCATATCCGGCACCGCTATTGGTGCTGACGTCGAGGAGACTGGCCGTGTTCTCAGTGCGTTTCTTTTGTCCGCTCTACCTCCATGACCGCGTACCGATGAATTTTTCCCACAGGCGTCGGTGACGGTATTGGACGTGTCTGGGGTTTGAGGAACGTTCAGGGTGTGTTCTCTTCTCCTGGTAGACGCGTCTTTCCACGCTAACTTGTGCTCACAGCCGAAGAGATGGTGGAATTCTCTTCCGGTGTCCGTGGCATGTGTCTGAACTTGGAGGCGGACAATGTCGGTGTGTCCATCTTCGGTAACGATCGTCTCATCAAGGAGGGCGACACTGTCAAGCGTACCGGCCAAATTGTCGATGTTCCTGTCGGACCCGGCCTCCTCGGACGTGTCGTCGACGCGCTCGGCAACCCCATCGATGGAAAGGGCCCTATTGACGCTGCTGAGCGTCGCCGTGCCTCCCTCAAGGCACCCGGTATCTTGCCTCGTCGCTCTGTCAACGAGCCCATGATGACTGGCCTCAAGCCTATCGATGCCATGGTGCCCATTGGACGTGGTCAGCGTGAGCTGATCATTGGTGATCGTCAAACCGGAAAGACCGCCGTTGCGATTGACACTATCCTTAACCAAAAGCGCTGGAACGACGGCCAGGACGAGAAGAAGAAGCTCTACTGTGTCTACGTTGCTGTTGGCCAGAAGCGTTCCACGGTCGCCCAGCTCGTCAAGACTCTGGAGGAGAACGATGCCATGAAGTACACCATCATCGTCGCGGCCACCGCATCTGAGGCCGCTCCTTTGCAGTACCTCGCACCCTTCTCTGGCTGTGCTATGGGTGAATGGTTCCGTGACAACGGCAAGCACGGTTAGTGATTTTGTTACCACCTCGGCAGAGCAGTAACTTACTTTCTCCAACCGACAGCTCTCATCATCTACGATGATTTGTCCAAGCAGGCTGTTGCCTATCGTCAAATGTCCCTGCTCCTCCGTCGTCCTCCTGGTCGTGAGGCCTACCCTGGTGATGTCTTCTACCTCCACTCTCGCCTCCTCGAGCGTGCTGCCAAGATGAGCGACAAGTTCGGTGGAGGATCCCTCACTGCTCTCCCCATCATTGAGACCCAGGGTGGTGATGTGTCTGCATATATCCCTACAAACGTGAGTCTTTCTGGCCTTCCATATTACCTCTCACTAAATATCCTCGTCAGGTCATTTCCATCACCGATGGTCAAATCTTCTTGGAGGCTGAGCTCTTCTTCCGTGGTGTCCGTCCCGCCATCAACGTCGGTCTCTCTGTGTCCCGTGTCGGTTCCGCGGCGCAGACCAAGATCATGAAGAAGTTCGCTGGTTCCCTCAAGCTCTACCTCGCGCAATACCGCGAGGTTGCTGCTTTCGCCCAGTTCGGTTCAGATCTCGACGCGTCCACCCGCTTCTTGCTCTCTCGTGGTGCTCGTCTTACCGAGCTCCTCAAGCAGGGTCAATACCAGCCCATGGCCACTGAGCTCCAGGTGCCCATCATCTACGCTGGTGTCAACGGTCTCGTAAGTTCTCTTACTTTACAAGCATTGATCAAGCCTCACCCCTCCCTTCTAGCTTGACTCCATTCCCGTTGAGCAAATCGTTAAGTGGGAAGCTGAGTTCCGTGCTCACCTGACCGCGACACAAACTGCTCTCCTCGAGGAGATTGCAGAGGGCAAGGTCACCGCCGAGATGGAGGCGAAGATCAAGAAGGTTGTCGAGGAGCACGTTTCATCGTTCACCTCATAGAGGGCTACTTGGCTTGTTCATTAGATCTTATTTAGACCTTTGACCGTCCTGTTGTTGTCCCTGGCATTCAAACTGTTCGTCAAAGCTGAAAAATTACCATAAACTTCCTTTTCACCTCTAAACCGTGCGATTATAATGTGATCCGTTGTGAATATTGAATGATCACAGTGCTTTCATGTAGCGCTATACAAGCGCCGGTCATTATCAGCGGACTGGTAGCCATGTCGGCCTTGCAGATCTTACGAGCCAGTCATCGTCGTCAACTGATGCAGAGTAATCAATGGTGGTATTGTGATCAATGCCGCTCTCAAACGACGCGTCCGAAGATAAAGTATGATTGGTCGTGATTATTGCAGATCAAGGGCAGATGGTAGAATTGCGCTCGCATTGAGCATCGCAGATACGTAGTGGAATGTTGTAAATCGAAGCAGCAAGTAAAGTATAAGAGACCACTCAAAGACTTTGCATGGTGTTGACAAGCTCGTCGAGTTCCGCCTTCGACTCGCGGTACTTCGCTTGGGAGTCCTGCAGGATGGATGTGTGAGCAAATACCATCCAGCACGATCGCGTCCAAAACGCGCGCTGCTCACCTCGTATTTCTTCTCCCAGTTGTCGCGTTCTTGCTCGATACGCTGCACTTGGCGCTCGAAGTGTTCTGCCTTGACATCGACCTGCCGTAATCTAGACACGAGGTGTCGGTTCATTAAACACGGAGCGCGAAAGAGGGAGGGGCACGTACTTCTCCATGGTCTCCTTGACGTTCTTCTCCGCCGCATCGAGCTCCTCCTCGAGCAGCTGGATCTTCCGCGTGAGCGCCTCGTTGCTGCTCTTCGAGTGCTCGCCCTCCTCCTGCGCGCTCTTTGATTCCTGCAATTTGGCCTCGGCCTTCTCCAAATTCCCGTCAAGAATGGAGAGGTTGTGTTGCAGGGAAGCGATCTCCTGGTCCTTCTCCAAGATCTGCTGCTCGTACTTCTTGTTCTTGGCCTCCGCTGCCTCCGCTCTATCGACAGCAGCATCGGCTTCGGCGCGAAGGGAGGCGAGTTTCTGCGAGGGGATGGCGTGTCAATGACTTGCGTCGAGTAGGCGGGATAGGTGGTACCTCTTTGATTTTATCCATGTCGTGTAAGTGGTCGGAATGAGAGTGCTGTTTCGGTGGTTCGGGTCTAGAGCTGTATTGCGGAGTTTGAAATTGCTTCGGCGCGTGGCACTGAATTGCCCGCAGGTAATGCACAATCGTGCTCTAAGCAATTACCTCTATCATGTCTCCAGCATCGGTTCCCCAGGAGGGTAAATATCTCTGATCATCGCGCATTCGGAACCTTGGGGAGCTAACTCGAATCCACAGAGCTGCCCATCCTCGAGAGCCTCATCAAGTTTGTGATCGCCGCCATTCTGATATCATTGTGCTAACGGAACACGCGTCTCTGCAGCATTCGGAATCGGCTTACAGTGCTGAAGAGGGATAGAGGCGACTTCATCAAGCCGTCCGATGTTAACTCGATTTATCAGGCAGTCGTGAAGCAAGGTGCGTGTTGTTGCAGCGGACCGATCGTGGCCTAATTGGATTCTGCCAGTCACCAAGCTGAACGACGTGCGGGATGATAACACGACGTACAACAATCGCCTTGACACGACGCTCGCTGATGTATTCAGTCTCCTGTCATTGTTCTATCTAACCATAGGCAAAACGAAGGATACCCCGGCAACTTATTCGCAGATTGCGTCCATGAGGGTGAGCACCACAATCTCGATAGTTCCCCTCCCATACCGACGCGCCAGCATCTGCAGCAAATACTGAACCACATGAACGAGTCTGCGGTGTACAACGAGTCCGACCTGGCGCCCTTCCATCGGCGGCTGAACGAGCTGCGGCAGATCGTGGAACACGGCGCCTCAGATGACAAAGGGCCAGATGCCGTGACTAAGCTCCTCGAGCGGCAACTGAATGAATGTGGTGCGTGTTCAGTCCACGCAGCCCGCACGCCGCACCCGGCATACACCCGCTCTCCTCTCGCGCTGTCCAGTCTTATTTATTTGTGCGGATTCAACCCCGTTCCTTTCCAGACGCCATCGTGCGCTCTCTGCAGGAGTCCCTGTCCGTGCTGTCTGTGGAGCTGATACCGATACACGAGAAGCTGGTCACGACGCGGCGGCAGCTCGTCGCGCTCGCCGCGAAAGAGGGCTCGCACAAGGCGGAGCTGAAGCCCATCCAAGAGGAGCTGCGCAAGATCGACTCGTTGAGTGCCTTCAAGTCTCGCATATCTGGAAGATATCTGATTATACCACCTGCTAATTAGCAAGCGCGAGGACGGCAAGTTCCTCGGGCCCGGCGGCGTCGTCCCCGCCTCCCAGGCGATCTGCTCCTCGCTGCTCGAGGAGTGCTTCGAGATCTCGCAGGAGATCAAGGCGCAGGAGGAGTCGAAGCACGTCGCGACGTCGCTGAAGCCGATATACGACCGCCTCAGCGAGATCCGCATCGAGCTCGAGAACCTCGTGCTCACGCACCGGTGGAGCCTGCGCGAGACGGACCTGTGGAACTACTCGCTGAGCCTGCAGGAGATCGACAAGATACGGATCGACGGCAAGTTCGTGGACGCGGACGGGAACCGGCCGTCGGGGCAATATGTGAGTCGCCTCATCGCGCGATTGCAATTGGGGAGAGCTGACGCGGCGCAGGTGCTGCTGTATCTGCTGCGGCGGTGCTATGGCCTGATCTACCGGCTGCTGTCTTCGAGCGAGCCTGTATCGGAGGAGCTGATGCCGATTGTGCGTATCCTTCGATATTGTGCTGCCCAATCTTGTTAAAATTCGGACAGGCGAATAAACTATCGACGGTGAAAAAGTGTCTCAATGAGGTCCTCAAGTACGGTGGCCCCTTCAGTCCGCGGGACCTCTACCCGGTATGTCCGCAGGATAATGCTTCCAATGTTTGCCTGCTAACATGATAAATTCAGTACCAGCTTGCCCTGTTTCAAATAGATTCTATGCGTAAAGACGGAAAATTCATCGGCGTCGATGGGACCATACCGGAAGGCCAGGGCATAGTCATGGCGCATCTAAACGAATGCCACGAGCTGGTGGAGATGGTAAAACCCCTACTGCCATTCAGCCACCTTATCTGACACATCTATCTAGCTGAAAGAGTCCATGGACGACCTGGAGGAAGAATACGACGACGAAGACGAAGACGACATGACCGACGAACCCGAGGAATGACAGATCCTCGACCGCCCTGATTTCTGATTGGACTCCCTAGACATGATGCCCGGTTTCTGCTCGCTGTGTATCTATCCCATATTGTTTTCCTTGTTTACTGCCTCGAATCTACATACATAATTCCCAGCGCCCGCGTACTAAGACTGCGGTCAAAGCCCACGTATACATATATTCTGCCACGCCCACTATCTACTGCTTATCGTCGAACTTGAGCGAGATCGAGTTGACGCAATGGCGCTCGTCGGCTGTGGGGACAATTAGCGCTATGCTATCACGGCTGCGGCGACACGACGTACTGGGGGTGCTGAAGCCCTCGCCCTTGAACACATGCCCGAGGTGCCCCCCGCACGCCGCGCAGGTGATCTCCGTGCGGGTCATGAACGCGGACCGGTCCTCGTGGCGGTTGATCGCCCCCGGGATCGCTGGCGGGCAGTCAGCATGCGCGGGCAGATAGAGGGGGGAGAAGAGAGGGGGGAGGGGGCGCACCATCGAAGAACGCGGGCCACCCGCACCCGGAGTTGAACTTGGTCGCGCTCGTGTAGAGCGGCGTGCCGCACCCGCCGCAGTTGTACGTGCCAGGCTTGTCGAACTTGTCGTACTCGCCCGTGCCGGGCGCCTCGGTGCCCTGCTAACGTCAATATCTGGGGCGCGGACGGGCGTGGGGACTGACCTTCTGGCGGAGGACCTTGAACTGCTGGGGGCTGAGCACGGTGCGCCATTCGGCTTCGCTCTTGGTTTTGGAAGACATGTTTCTGGAGTGATATGATGCCGATAGGGCTCTGGAGGTAAGCGTATATATACTGGCGGGGCTGGGACGGGCGGTGCTGCAGCGCCTGGTGATGACTGTCAGCGATCGAAACATTAGGCAGCCATTAGCGATCGCCCCAGCTGCATGTGATCGTCACGTGCGTGCTTATTGGCGCACCGCACAGCAATGGTTGGGCAAGCAGTGATCATGACATTGGTTGGGCTACAGGAAATAAGGAATAAAATAGCCACGGCCACACTATGCTAATGGTGTGCGGTCTACCGCAGAGTTGCGGAAGCTTGACTTGTCTTGCATCGAATCTGGAGAGGGTGTGAGGAGCTGAGCCACAGGACAAAGCATGCACTGACCGTTGTTGGATTTGTACTCCATGATGGTTGCTGGCGCCAGGTTCAGGATGTCTTTTATGAGGTCCCTAGAAGCACGTCAGAGATCGAGCCCACCGCGCCGATAACGCAGCATACCGGATATTTTCGCGCAGCTTCATGTCGCCGTCGGTCCTGTTCCAGACGCTCAGGATGTCCTCGCTCGCGCGCACGCTGAGCGTGACGCCGCAGATTTCAGGCCAGTCGTCGTCCCACTGGCGGTCGTCCTCGCCCGCGGGGCGGAACTGATCCCCGATGACCCCCAGCACGATGTCCTCCCAGATGCGGTCCGCCACGCCCTTCTTCAGCCGGATGATCCACTTGCCGCCCGCGAGGTTCAGCGGGTCCTCCCACACGGGGCGCTGCACGCCCGCGTGGAAGAGCAGCAGGTCCGTCGTCGGCACGAGCGCGGACGGCGGCTCGAGGTGGCTCCAGAGCGACCAGAACGACTCGACCTGCCCGTGTTAGATGATGGCGGCGCGGGTGGGGCGGGGGCTTACCGAGCTGAAGGCGGCGATCCGCTTGATGCCCTCCTCGTAGTTGGTGATCTTGTTCCCCGGCGCGCGCTGCTGGCGGAACCACGACACCCATCTGCAGATCAGTCAGACGCGCCGCCACGCGCAGAGGTGAGACGTACGTGTTGCGCAGGGGGTGCACCGCGCCGGGGGCAGGCGCGGGCGCGGGGTGCGCGGGCCTGGGCTGGTCGTCGCCGGACCCGGAGAGGGAGGTGGAGAAGTGCCTGGAGGACGGCGCGCGGGGGCGGGTGGCGCCTGCGGGGGATGGGGCGGGGGCGGGGGAGGGCGAGGCCGCGCTGGCTGGGAACTTGGGCTGGGCGGAGTGGTTGGAGAAGTAGCCCGCCATTAAATAATGTGCGCGCCGGAACGCAGGAGGAGAAGAAATGACAACTCTTTTACGGCACCGCATCCACATTTGTCGACGCAACCTTGCTCAGCACGCGCCGTCCTCGCTCACCTCCCACCACCACCACCATCCTTTGTGCTCCCCGATTTCATAGATTCTGTGCTGCTGATTGCATGCCACATCGCCCACTATGAAGCTCATGCTCAAACCCGAATGGCGGATCTGGCCGCTCTCCTCGTTTCTCGGCCGGCTCGACCTCAAAACAGGCGTCACAGTCTCGCTCATGTTCGCGGTACGCCCCCTCCCCCCTGCTCTCGCGGGCCCAGTCCTGATCGCCCACAGCTCCTGAACAAAGTCGCCGGCGTGTACGGCCTGATCGCGGTGGTGATGGGCGCGGGCGGCTCGTTCGCGCAGCTCAGCCTGTACCTCTACTCCGTCGTCGCCCTTGCCGCGCTCGTCTGGGGCCTCAAGCTCACCAAAGAGGTGCGCCCCCTGTCTTCTTTCCCCCATCTACCCCACGATCGCTGACCGCTGACCGGGCATAGGAGGACGCGAAGCGCATGCTCTACTTCGCGCACCTCTTCTTCGCGGACCACGTGCTCTCGACGGTGTGGACCGTGTTCTTCGCGGTCGTGTGGTGGGTGTACACGCCGCACGACGGGCGGCGCGTGCTCAACTCCGCCGCGCAGGAGGAGATGGCGAAGGGCGGGACCGGCGGGAGCAAGAACATGACCGACGCGCAGCGCAGCGCCGCCGCGCACCTCATGTGGGACACGGAGAAGGGCACCGCCGCCGGCGTCATCGTCCTCTCGTGGCTCACCAAGGTGCGGCGCCCCCTCCCCCCAACTACCTAGTGTGTAGGCTAATGCGCACCAGATATACTTTGCGATGCTGATCTACTCGTACGCCGTGCACCTGCGCAAGGGCTCGTACCGCGCGCTGCCCACCACCCGCTCCGTCGAAGGTGCAGCACCCAGCGCCGTGCCCGCGGCGTACGAGAACTCCGCGCTGGCGGAGGACGACGACGAGATGGAGGACTTCTACCGCGTGCCGCTGCGCACGCCGCAGTCCGCCACGAGCAGCAGCGGGCACGGGGGCCACGGGGGCTCCGTCGGGAGCGTCGGGAGCTTCGCGGACTTTGTGAGCGCGCCGGGCCGCGGGAAGAAGGGCAGGCCCGGGAAGAGCGCGCTCGGGCGCAGCGTCGTCAGCGGCGCGCGCGAGGGGGACGTGCTGTTCGACGAGGGGGGCGCGGAGGAGCAGCGCGCGCTGATGGGCGAGGGCGCGAGCCGGGTCTGAGTTGGGTATGGTAGTAGTTTAATTAATGGTCTGTCTACAGCGGTCTTTGCGATAGAATCTATGTCTGTTTTGGATTTATACTGCTATCTCTATTTCTGACGGCGCTGCTGTTTCTGGCAGCGGCTGCGCGGCCTTGGCTTCCTCCTCGCCACCGGCTTCCCGCAGGCGGCGCTTGTTGGCGCGCGGGTTGAGAATGATGGCGCAGATGATGACTACGGCGTCGAGGACCTGTGACGCGGTCAGTACGGAAATGCGGGAGAACGAGGAGACTACTGACCACGACGAGCGAGTAGCTGGTGGCTGCGATAACGTCGAAGCCGGGTCTGAACACGAGCGAGAGGTCGGAGAAGACGCCGCCGAGCAGGTCGACGACCATGAAGGTGATCGATATCCCGATGACTTCGCCGTGCTTCCAGATCTCGTAGTATTGTGGGCTGACACGCGGTGAGCAGAGGCTCTTGTGCGGGCGGGTGGACGGCTTACAAGAGCGCCAGCGCGATGAGTATCGCGGCGAAGATGCCGGTGAACTGGACGGGGCGCGCGTTGCCCGCGCCGTCGTGGTATACCGACTGTGCGGAGGTGAGAAACGCGTCCGGAAGGCTGGCTAAACCCTACCTTTATGCCGAAGACGATGCCAACCTCGAGGCCGCCCAGGAGGGCAGCGAGCCCGAGGGTCATGGCCGTGGCCGCGAGCTTGGAGTGCTTGTGCCCGTAATACCGAACCTGAACGACACAATTAGCCTCATCATTCTTGCTATTAGGAACGCGCGGACCTGGCCCCATGAGATGAGCGACAGCGCGCAAAATATTTGCGGCTGGACGATGAGCGGCGTGTTGAGATCCTGCACGATCGTGTACGCGCCGAGGAAGGGCGCGGCGATCGCCCAGAGCAGCCTGTGGCGCATCAGATGTGCGGGGCGGGGCGGGGCCGGGGGGACTCACGCGAGCCAGTGGGAGTACCCATCTGTGTTTTTCGTGCGCCAGCTTTTGAAGATCTGCGGGAGGAGCTGGATCATCCAGAAGACGACGCCTACAGCACGCGTCAAGATCCATGAGCCATAAGTGGGATTGCGGGCATACCGAAATACCCGAAGACATTGGAGAGGACGCTGTTCACGGGCATGGTGGCGCGCACGGACTTGGCTGGTATCTCCGCGGGCTGCACTAACTGACGGCGTAGGATGCGGGGCTCTGGGGAGATTGGTGGATGGACATGGACTCGCCTATATGTATCTGGGGCGATAGTCGAGAAAAAAGACGACACTTGATGGAGTCACTGGCACAAGATTAGCCGGGGCGGAATGGTCAGTGGCGACCCAGGGGGTGCTGACAAATAAAGGCGGGGCGTCACTGTATCACCTCGCAATTCAGCACGCAAGTTGCGAATCCGACAGGTGCGGATACGTATGGTCTGACTGGTGGGACCGAGGAAATGTCAACTGAGTGGTACTATAATGGCAGGTGGGTGTTACACAGTAAATACGCGATCGAACCATATGTCACATATTCGCGCTTCTCTACTTGTTCAAATTGTAGAAGACGTTTCCGTAGTACACGCCTGCTCCTGCAGCGGTAGCAGCCAGAACGGCTGGGACGGGGCCTTTGCTGATGCGAGGGATGGAGGAGAGGAAGAGGATGGCAGAAGCGCCTGGACACGCAACCCATGTTAGAAGGTGCAGGCAAGCTGCAAGAATGTGTGCTCACCCAGTGCCCCCTCGATGCCATTCGCACCATGATTGCGGATCTGGTTGGCGCTCCAGAGGTACAGAAGCCCAACGCTGGACCAAGTGTTCAGTACGCATTCACATGCCGGGCGAGCGACACGTACCCAACGCCTGCCACTAGTGAGGGCACTGATCGTGTGCGAATGAAGCCAGAGGTGCCTCCGATGATGCAGAGCGCACCCATAGTGTAAGCGGGATTGGCAGACATGGTGGTACGAGTGTGGATGTGTAGACACGCGTGTGCCCGGGAGTGCGGGGTAACTCAGCGTGCCGTCGATTGCTCACGATCACTTCACAAATCCGGCAAACTTACCCCTGTCAGCTCATCGCGCAGTCCGTCCAGGGAAAAGTGCATTATCAGAATAAGAACTTCACATTCTTGTAGTAATCTATCATCGGGTTCTCCCCGTTCCGCAGCGTCGTCTGGCTGAGGTCCGCGTACGTCTCCAGGAACTCCGCGTGCGAGTACACGCTCGACTTGTGCTCCCCCACGGGGAGCCCGCTCGCGGAGACGACCCCCTCCAGCGGCCGCCGCCGGTTGCTCGGGTGGCGCGACGTGAAGAAGTTCGCGCCGATCGGCGCCGCAGTGCCCATCGGCGACGCGCGCACGCCTCCGCCCGCGCCTGCGCAAGGCAGCGGCTGCGAGAGCACGTGCTCGTACATGTCGCGCAGCAGGGGAAAGTCCGTGGGGAAGAAGATGTCGAAGAAGCCCGGCTTCACGAGCAGCGTCGTGCACGGCACCATCGCGTTCGCGTAGCGCGTCTGCACGACGGGCGCGTTCGTGCCGGGGATCGTGTCTGGCAGCGAGCTGAAGTCCGTGAGGAGCAGGCGGTGCCGCGGGAAGTGCTCGCGCAGCGTGCGGAGCAGGCTGAGCAGGCGCGTGGGGATGTATTCGGGCGCGGAGAGGTTCGGCGCGAGGGGCAGGGCGGCGAAGAGCTTGCGCAGCGTGGGGGACATTTGGAGGAGGCGCGAGACGGGCGGGGGGTGCGCGAGCTGCTGCCGCAGCGAGAGGAAGGAGGATATGAGGGGGTCGGTGATCCGGGTGTAGAATGTGGAGAAGTCGCCGTGCTCGTCGATGGCGATGAGGCCCTGGTACGGCTCCAGTGTTTGCAAGTCATACCGGACGAGGTCATGGGCAAAGTTGTCCTGTACGCAATCTCAGCACAGTCAAATCACAGAGCTGGTCAGTCTACTCACAATGACTTCCATGGCTATGAAAAAACATGGCGCTGGTTCTCGGGTATCCCAGTGGAAGATGCTCTTGTGCGTCACCTTGACGCAAGGGTGCGCTGGGATTAGCGTCTCCTGCTGCATTTTGGCCAGGTTGCCGCTAATCTCTATGATGTTGTACTGCGTGCGATCATAGACTTCTGGATGCTCGTCCCGGAGATAGTTGAGAATGTCCATGGCAAGCGTCCCATTTCCCGCTCCGATTTCGTATATGATGAAATCCTCGTACGGGAAGTATTTGAGCAGGTATTCGGACACGAGGCACTGGGCAATAGCTCGCCCATACCATGGCTATCCCCTATCGTGAGCTTGGTTTATATGGACGTGTGCTCGAACACACCTTGAAGAGCTCCGTCGGCGTGTGCCACAGCTGCTTTCCTGCGCCCTCGCCGCCATTCACGTCGTACGCCGAGTACAGCTTCGCGACCTCGTTCTGGAACTCCACCGAGTCCTTGACCGCCGGGAAGTTTATCTGCTTCTCCGCAGACGCGGTGAAGATGGTCGCCTGCTGCGGGAAGTACCCGTACTGCGGGTTGTACAGCGAGTCCTCGATGAAGTCGCGCACGAGCATCTTGACGCGCGTCGGCGGCTGCGCGCGGCGCTCGAGATCGTTCGCGGTGACGAGGGCGTAGTCCGCGCGCTCGCCGATCGCCTCGTCGAAGGCGATGTCCGGGTTGTAGTTCAGCTTGTCCGCGTAGCCCCGACGCGTCGCGGCGTGCATGGGCGCGGGCGTGCGCAGGAACGACGCGGCGAGCTGTCTCCGGGCGCATCGTGTGCTGGGGCCGCTCAGGAGTCTCATGGGCTAAGCAGGTTCCTTGCCAGAGCAGTCGTTCTTTATATTGGTGTTGTAGGGAGGTGCTGAATGGGTGGTGTGACTGAGTGAAAGGGTTTTCGCCTTCCCGATGCGGCGTAACCCCTCTTCCTTCCTCTCCTTCATCTCGCGTTCGACGCCAATTGCAATTGGACCGATCCCTCCATCGGCTTCAGCTTGCGATCATGGAATCGGCAGCACGGTCTATAACAACTTGGATGGGCTCGGGGCGCGATGCGGAAATCGGGGAAATTGTTCAAGGCGCGACTTATGCTACCAGAACTGCCTTTTCTGCCTTGCGAATCTCACCACAGGTATCTCCGCCGGGAACATCACTCTGGTTGATATCGTGAAAGGTCTTGGAGAGTATCTCACCTCTGAGGATGACGCAATTAGGACAAAGGGTATCATATCCCGATAGATCCAGTTTGCAGCTCGTACTTATCTTCGGCACCAGGCGTCGAGTGCCTATCGCAAGTCCTGAAATCGTGTCCTGCAGATAAAATCACTCGCCAGCACAGTAAGCATCATTTCTGCATTTTTTCCTTGAAAGTTACTCATGGTCACCGCAAGCTCGTGTGCTCGTCACATTCATGTGCGGAAAACTGGATGATACCGAGACGATAATTCCCGCTCTGAGCGCGCTGGTCACCCTAGCGGGACTGCCGACCTGCACTTCACAGGAAGCGCTAGAAATTTGCCGAGGGTGAGCAGTATTATTCAAACACCGGAACTCATTACCGAATGGTCTTGCAGACTATTCCGAAACGTCAAAATGACTTCGCTCACAGCGCCAAACCGCTTCAACGTCTTTTCTATAGTTGATGTGATGATGGCCAAGCAGCGTGATGGTTAGCACTCGCGAAGCTCCTCAGGCGCCTTTCTGATGGCTCTCTTAAGCACTGAAGAGCATGGGGGAAGAATTCCTCAAGGGATATGTAGGAATCGCGGAAAGCGAGAAGGATCCGCGAAACCTTTTGACCGCTTTTGCGATCGACCGCGTCATTTTAGTCGAGTTCGATATCGCATCAAACCTTGAAGTAGGTGGCCCGTGCATCAACGCTACGGCCCTTCTGATTTGCTCACGCAGGCTCTGTTCAACATCGTTTTCTGTTATTATCCTATATCTTTTAGACCACCGGCGAACGATCCGTATGGAATCGGTGCAGACGACTTGAAATTGGCACTTCGGTGTGTGAAAAGTTTGATTACTCGGTTGTGGTTACTGACACTGTTGGCCAGGTTGTGTATGTGCGCGACACCGCTTTTTGGTCCCCTCGCTATACCCGTATATCTTGAGAAGCTGGCAGCCGGGTCTCCGAAATCCAAGGTACCGCAGAATCTTGGATCTCTTTTAAAATATATTAACGGCTATCAGAGAGACACTCTGCAAAGTATATCGGCAGCCCTCCCGGTGTACGGTGCCGCATTAGCTCGCCAATCGGCGCGCAAGCTCTGGAGCGCATTAAAACTCGAGGTTAGAAATTGAGCCGTTTATTCCTATCCAGCACTGACGCCCCCCAACCCACATAGATTTTTCAGCCAACTGATAGCGTGACTGAATCTGAATCGCTAAAGGCGACGCAGGTTTTAATTCGGACAATCTATGCCGATTCTCCCGAGCACGGCAACTCTAGCATGGAAGGTCTCGCTCAAGAAGCCTGCGAGGAATGTATCAAGATATTGCGAGAGCCTGAAAAGACTCAAGCCAGGCCAGCCATAAAAATTCTTTGCGCGTTTATGTCCACCACAGGTTTGCTAGATTTGTTCCATCATTGCCTTGCATACTAAGGCGGAGATTTCCGCTACCAGATTCCGTATCACGGTATACCGTCGCGCAGGCTGTGCCCCATCTTGTCAAACTATTTCACAGTCCAGATGAGATTCAGAACCGTGCTCCGACTTCCGTGCTACTGGTTGAGCTCGTGACTGCGGCTCAAAGCTCGACGACTACCTCCTCCAGTGACACCTCTGAGGTCTTTATACTTCCTTTCAAAGATGAGGTGTTGGGAGTTTTCATTTCAGGGTTGAAAGCTGCTTCCACTAGAGCAGGTTCTCTCCTTGGACTGAAGGCAATGGTCCTGACGCCCCATTTGTTGACGGACGAGGAACTTGGCTATATCGTGCACAATACTGAAAGCGTCTTGCAAGCTAATTCTGACGAAGAGGACGATGCGAGGTTAGCCACATACTTGCACCCTAAGAGCCGTCGTGTTCATGTCATTTTCTATATCAGCGAGGACGTTATCAACCTACTAACGTGCATATCATCCATTAATTCGCGACACTTAGAAGAGCAGACATTGCCGCTTCTGTTTGGCTTCTTGCCAGAGGCGGCACCTGGTCGCGATGCCTCTTCTGAGCGGGAAAAGTACAGGAAAACACTCTCGGCGCTAAGCAGGATATGCGTGCAACAAGAGCTTTTTGAGATCATGGTTGTTCGTCTGTCTACTAAATTGGATCTTCTATGCGGCCCATCAGCCTCTGGAGTGGTTACAGACATAGAAACGACGTCCGCCTATGCTCATGCTATTCTAGTCGCGATCTCGAATACTCTGGCTTCGAAGATCCGTCTTGGTCATGCCGACGTGTCGAAATACGTGGACCGTCTTGTATCTCGACTTTACAATCTGTTCATCTACTCGGCGCTTGTCTCGACCAACGATCAAACACCCGTGGCTGAACCGCGGGTGATTGGTGCTGCTGCACTCATAATAACACTTATAATAAAAACTTTGAATATTCAGTGGGTGTCGTTTAAATATCACCAAATACCATCCATCTTACCTGACCCTTCGCAGGCGGCAAGATTCGTTTGCCGCCAATCTTTTCTCCGCTTACCTGCAAAGTGATCCACAAGCACTGGCAGAGGGGC